>CM059269.1:2430575-2450575 GCA_030347295.1 Setipinna tenuifilis
ACTTTTACACACACACACGAACACATCAACAAAACAAACATAAGTTTTAAAACCCTTGCACTACTATTGCATGTTCTGCCAATGTTGTACTATATTCTGATAGTCAGTTATTACCATGTAGAGTGTTGAGGGTGTTAAGCACTGCCAATGTTGTACTATATCCTGATAGTCAGTTATTACCATGTAGAGTGTAGAGGGTGTTAAGCACTGACAGTGTTTTTTTTGTCCACCACCCTGATGACGTGAGAGCAATGCAAAAAAACAAAGAAAAAGTAGTAAAAAAAATATATGCATATAATTTAGATTTAGTACAGGCCAAAGTTTGGACACACCTTTCACCTTTTATTTTACAGTGTAGATTCGGACTAAAGGCATTCAAACTGTGAATGAACACATTGAATTATGTACTTAACAAAAAAGTGTTAACTTTTTTGTAACTTTTTTGTTAAGTACATAATTCCACGTGTTTTTTAAAGGTATGATGAAACATTGAAAATGGTACCACATAATCAAAAGTAACGCCAGGCCTTTCACAAAGTATTAATATACATTATATTATATCTATTATATATGCAGGTGGCCATTTTGGACAGTGAGTACACACACACACACACACACACACACAAGGCAATGCATACTTGCAAAATGTCAGAAACCGGCATTGCAACACTGTAACACGTGGTAACATTCTAGAATGCTAGCGTAGCTTGAAAAGGGAAAGGCAATCCTGGAAGAGAGAGACCGAAGGCCTAATAGGTCCACCTTTTATGCACGATCCCAGAAGAGGCGCCACCTACAGGAACCACACAGAAAAACACGAGACCAGCAAGGGAAAATACAGAGCTGCTTTTCAGCCGTCCACATACACCGACCCACACTTTGGCATTAGACATCTGTATCTTGTTTATGTCCTCTCTTCTAAGTCGCTTTTAGGTGCAAGTGTCTGCCAGGTGTAATGTTATGTTGTCTGGGAATTAGGTAAGAAAAAAAAGACAATTTGAAACACATTTACAACTGTGGTCAATTTTAGACACTGGCAGAGCTGATTAAAACATTAAACAGCTCATCAAAACAACAGTTTAATATCAACATATGTTTATCTATAATGAAAATACATTATTATTAACCCTTTGTATCCCATAGCAGCTGCTCCTGGCTGTTTTGTATTGTCCTGTTAAAGCCACCGCAGGGCACTACCAGACGCTGTCGGCCATTTTGTATTGGAAGTAAACATGGGAAAACATTATTTAACATTTACAAGCCTGAGTGTTACTACTTGGCCATATTTACAATACTCTATGCTTTTAATAATGACCATCATTGAAATCCCTGACACACAACACTTAGTCGATGTGTTCAGCTCATTTGTGTGTGTGTGTGTGTGTGTGTGGTGTGTGTGTCTGCAGCTCCTGTCACTCTGGATCCCAACACTGCAAAGCCTAATCTCATCTTGTCTGAGGATCTGACCAGTGTGAGACGTGGTGCTTCCTGATAACCCAGAGAGATTTGATCACTATGCCTGTGTCCTGGGCTCTGAGGGCTTTAACTCAGGGACACACTGCTGGGATGTGGAGGTTGGGGAGAACACATGGTGGACTGTGGGTGTGATGGCAGAGTCTCTGCAGAGGAAGGGAGACTATTCCTCCATGAGTGGACTCTGGTTTGTGTGGTATAAAGATGGTGAATATACAGCAGGTTTTACACCTCAGCCCCTTATTGACCTCTCAGTGAAGCAGAGACTCCAGAGGATCAGAGTGCAGCTGGACAGGGACAGAGGAAAGCTCTCATTTTATGACTCGGATCATAAAAGACACCTACACACTTTCACACACACCTTCACTGAGAGAGTGTTTCCATACTTCAATACTGGAGCGTTTCCTCTGAGGATCCTAGCAGTGAAGGTCTGAGTACCAGCGGAGCAGCACAGGTAGAGATGGTGGCGTCTCAAGGAAAGAAAATGGGGACTGCACAGAGAGGGTCACACCCCATTACGGAAAACCAACCCCTTCCCTCACACAAACAATTGTTTAATGCATTACATTCAAACTCTACTGTTAATCTGTAGGTAATATTTTTACAAATGAACTTGTTTGTTATGTAATGTGACAGTTGTTTTTAAGTTGGGTAACAATGTCTTTGGACCATGACTGCTACATTCTCATGTAGTTTGGTCACACCATAAGTTGGTCTCAGTCTCCTTTGTTGTAAACTGAACAAGAAGAGTACCAATAAAGTTTTGCAAAATTAACTGTATCTGACTTCACGCCCAATTAAATATTTATTGTAATGTGTTATATTAATAACGTTGACTCTTGGACATGTGCCTTTTCTCTCAGATGTGTACATCAACACTGGCAAGAATACATGGTGGGCTGTGGGTGTGATGACAGAGTCTCTGCAGAGGAAGGGGGACTTTTACTCCATGAGTGGACGGTGGTTTGTGAATTATACAGATGGTAAATATAGAGCATGTGCTAGCCCACAGCCCTCCACTCTCCTCACAGTGGAGCAGAAACTCCAGAGGATCAGAGTGCAGCTGGACTGGGAGAGAGGAGAGCTGTCATTCTCTGACCCTGATAGTAACACACACCTACACACTCTCACACACACTTTCACTGAGAAAGTGTTTCCATACTTTAATAATGGCCAAAGTCTCCCTGTCAAGATATCACCCCTAAACGTGACACTTTCTGTAAAGGAGCTCAGGTAGAGCTGAGGTCATTTCCTGTTTCCAGTTGCTAGGGTCAAAGTGACCTCTTGGAAGAAGTGCTTGATTTTTTTAAATCTAAAATGCTTCTTCAGAATAAGGGCAATAAAGTGCATAAAGTGCAGGAGGGAGGATTGGCTTTGGTGGCCGATGATGGGTTGTGTGTGTGGGAGGGAAGGAGTGCTGAGATGGGGATGGGGATACCTCTACATAAAATACCTCTATGGAAATATGCATTTAAATGTAATTATCAAAAGAAACAAACATTTGTGTTAAATCGAGTTTGGTGATAGCTGGGTGGACTGTATAGTGAGGTTCGGATGCGTGTTTTGGTAAGAACACCTCTGAGTCCACAATACAGTCAACTGAATTTACTTCACTGATTTAGCAGCATGGTGTCGCACAAAGGTCAAATTAGGCACAACCAATATTGTTCTAGGCAATCAGGCAGGATGTCGAGGATGAAGATGATTGTAAATATGAATGTGTGTGGTCTAAAGAAAATGAAATAAAAAATATACATTTGTTCATAATAAACATAAATTCTAAATATGCACAAATATCTGTAATCTGAATAACACTAATAAAGAATTCTTTCTAAACAGTACAGCCTTGGTGATATTGTGTCACAACACTGCTACCTACAGGCCAATGGCCGGCATTTACATGTATAATAGGCAGCTACATTAACACATGCTATACAGGTGCTAATGTGCAATGTTAGAGTACTCTAAGATGATTATCATGAAGTCCAAGCATAATAACAACAATAATAACAACAATTAGCACCTACTAAACATCTCTGACCTTCGGTGAGCTGCCACGAACTGCAACACTCGCGAAATGGGTGTCCCACACGCTCGCCAGAGGGCCTGCACAAGCTCAACTCCTGATTGGTCCGTGGCCTTTCTAAGACTAGGCCAGTTCGACTTGTAATCCCGCCCGTTTGCATTTGTCTGAGTACGTCAGCAAGAACTCCACCTCGCAGCATGGGCGGGCTTCGGGCAAGTCGGACACAAGTGTTGTGTTTACACCACCTGATCTTCGTAGTAGATGATGGAGAGGTCATGTGTTGTGTGGGGGGGGACAAGGAGGGGGCGGGCGGTTGTAGTAGGGTGCATTGTCTTTTTTGTAATAGCACATTAAAACAAAACAACAGAGATGTCCCAAAGTGCTGCACAACACAAGAATGAAAAATAACACGGCAAAACCATAACCCAAAGACCATTAATAGGTATAGCCTACTGACACAAAGCAATGAAATAAAAACGAGATTAGCAAATACATAAATGAATAAAAGATTGAGCTTGACAGCATCAGATACACGCCCCAGAACAAGCTAAGAAGAGAGAGAAAAGATATGTCTTCAAACTGCACTAAAACAACGTACATATAGCCTAAGATGAGAAGTTCCGTGACAGAGCGCAACACAACATACGTGTCCAGACGTCAATGAACTTTAAACCAACCAGGGCAAAGTTCCGTCCCCACGGAGGCGTTAGTTAGACGATTGCAGCCGCGGGAAAGCAACTGCAAGCGCTTGCACGATTTGTCTGCATGCGCCTACATGCGTTTAACTCACGTGGGTTTTTAGGCGTGGCGTTTTTGTGACATCGCCACGCCTTTCTAACAACTCTGACACAAAGTCTAACCATAATGCAACATTTCCAGCCCACAATGCATCGCTGACTACATGCGGCTACATGCGTTTGCAAACATTTTGCATTACCCGAACGAGCCTAATGTTTCAACTAATGTTTTCATGATTCAGGTAATTTATAATTCGAGAAATCTGACAGAGGCACAGAGTTAAGTTTAATTTAATCACTAACCGAGTACTAAAAACACTGCTGTAAAAATATAATGAAAAAAAAATTATTGTCATGGTGCAGGTGGAGACTGACTGCCAGTCGTTGCATAAGTTGAGTCATGGCTCAAGGGCGGTCCACAAGGTAGATGTTGATTTAAACTCAGAAGGTTGAGACTTTATTTAACTTTTAACATAACAAAGCAAAGAAATGAAAAGGTTCTAAGTAAGCAATCCAGGTTTGTGAGGGCAGGAAAGAGATGTAAGAAAGCTGTGCACACACACACACACATAAGAAATCTGTGTGCCTCCAATCACCACACCTGCTGTGGCTCTGGGCAGGTAATTATGTGTCTGTGGTGGAGACACTACACTCCAGGCCTGCAGAGGGCGAACAACACACACACACACACACAGACTTCATTCTGGCTCCAACAGATATCATGACAAAATAATGTGAAAAAAGATATGATTATAGAATATTAATATATAAAATGGGGGTAACCTGTCACATAAACATGGGGGTAGCCTGTTAGGCGAATATGGGGGTAGCCTGTTACGCTAACATGGGGGTTGACTGTCACACTAACTGGAGTTTATCTGAGAGCTGGCAGGAGCTATGTGTGGCACGGTTTATTCAGCCTTTGGTTCAAATACGAAATTAGTGCTGTCAAAAGAGCCTGCTAAGATATGTAATCATAAACACAAACATAAGGAAATGCCCCCATGATTGCCAATACCACCTTTAAACATGGCCATCATGAGAATAACAAGAAGTCTCTTCTGTTGACCACACCCCCACCATAGTCTCAAGGAGAGCAGCAGCAGCAAAGACAGGTTTATATCTGGAGCTTACTATTGCTTGCTGACATGGACCTACCTGTCCGGATTCCAACACACACCCACATGAAACCTACACAAGTAAGTCTGTGAGAAAGAGAGGCAGACAGACAGATGCAGACAGACAGATAGAGAGACAGACAGAGAGAGGCAGACAGACAGAGAGAGGCAGGCAGAGATATACAAAGAGAGACACACAGACAGAGAGGCAGACAGAGACAGACAAACAGAGAGACAGAGAGAGAGATTGGTTCAGTTTGTCAACTGACCACATGTATTCAAAGACACATTCAAAGAAATGGCAATGTGTCTGACAAACACAAGCAGGCCTGACACAGTAATACACTGAGTAAAGCCTGCACTGTAGTGTGCAGTAAAACATTGGAGGACAAAAACAGGTTACCCTATTCAACAAGACTCTCAGGTGAACCATTAAAACAATTTGCTACTGTCACATTATATGTCTAAAATACAACGAATATTACTATTCAGAATGTTAAGCATTTGTGAACATTTCTTTTACAGCCACATGCTTTATCATGCCTTCCTACCAAAGTGCTTAAACTTTATGTGTTCCTACCAAAGTGGTTAACTTGTTGACAGTTTCTAGTATTAAATCATTACCTGTGTTTGTGCCATGACTACTATAAAGTTTAGCAAAATGAACTGTATTTGACTTTATTGGATAGTTAATATTATGTGTGAATTACGTTTTAATATGCATTAGTTCTACACAAGTACAGTATTTGTTGCTTTCCTCCCAGATATATAGTGCAACAGAGTCACCTTGTGGTCAGTTGTGTGTAGCTACACCTCAGTCTCTAATGTTATTTTTCATTTCCCTTTCAGAGGTCAGTAGTGTTACGTAGTTGTAGATGTGGGAGCACTGAACCTAGTGTGTGTGTGTGTGTGTGTGTGTGTGTGTACACCAGCATCTGTCTGCTCTGGATAAATGTGTGTTCCTTCTGCCTGTGCTCTGAACACAGGTGATCTCACTAATTAGCTCATCTACCTAGGGATCAGCTGCTTCAGTGAATTGGCTGGAACAAATATGTGGCAGGACTTTTACTTTCTGAACCCGGGATGTCCGCCTCTGGTTGATATATATTTTGCCTGCATGCTGTGTGTGTGTGTGTGTGTGTGTGTGTGTGTGTGTGTGTGTGTGTGTGTGTGAGAGAGAGAGAAAGAGAGAGAGAGAGAGAGAGAGAGAGAGAGAGAGAGAAAGGGTGTGTGTGTGTGTGGGCGTCAAAGTGTTATCAGTGCAGCAGGAATGAGACAGGTTCAGAAAGGTAAAACATTAACATTAAACATCTACATGGCTGCACTTTATACTCACTCCTCTCCCCACTGTCACCTGATCTGCTCTGACTTTAGGACCAATAAACATAACTGATTTGTTAAGAGTTCACTTAGATTGACCAATCAGCTTTCAGCTTCTGCAAGTCCCTGAATGAGGAAGTGAAGCTGAGTGACAGACGTCTGCTGTGTTCAACACGACACCTGCAAAACTACTCTGGTATGTCAGAACTTATTTACATTCTTAGATTGGAGAATGTTACGAAATGTTGTTGACAGAAATAGTTGAAGAGGTAAAAAGGATATCCTTGTAATAACTTAACACAGAAAAGACTCAGACGTTGACTTTGTTTTTTTAAACTCCTGAAAGTGAAAGTAAGGTTTTCAAATGAGCCGTAAGCTCTGTGTAATGCAGTTCTTCTTTTTTATTCTTTTTTACTTTTTAAAAAAGTCGTAACACAGCCTGCTGTACCAAAATACATCTGAGCAGATCAGAATGAACATTTGCTACAAAAAGCACTACAGCTACCAAAACTCTTTAGACTAGTTCTGCTGTTGTAACGATAACACACGCTGTCGGTCAAGACTACAATGGCGCTCAATGTACAATACGCTAAAAACGCGAACAAATTGAAACAAATAACTTACAGTAAAATCTATCCATTGTCCTACAGTATGGCACATGCTAGTGGTATGTAATGTAATTACACACTGTATCAAACGATCTAAGTGATACTTGTACTCATGCACCTTTGACAATAGATGAGTATGAGTATAGGGCCTCTATACTATAGGCCTATGCAATGTACAATGAATGATTTGCTGTACCTGGGTAAAGTACCATATGTATCAGAAAATGTTAAAATGTTGATGCTAATCACAAAACCAAGTGTTTTTTAGTGGTTTTTCTATATTTTGTAATTTTTCAGAATTGTAAAACTGCAGTAGGCCTATATATTTAAGAACTGAAGATAAATTGTCTGATCAATAGTCTGAATTATGCTGCTCTATTGTGCTGCTGCATTGTGGGTAAACAGTGACTTGGCCACAGTACATACTGGTAATGGAATACACAGCAACTGCAATATCAACTTTCTATATGATAACGTTTTGCCCATAAACATGCAAGTGTAACCTTATTGTATACCTGTTACAGTAACAACCTATACAAATAAAAAACTAGGCCTATGCAGTCGTCTTCGACTGCTAAAGGTATATCCCCGAAACGCGATGCTTCAAAGCCCCCAACATTCAAAATCTAATCAGTTCATGAATCTACCCTAGAACATTGAAACACCAAATCTGGGACAAATCCATCCAACTGGTCAGAAGTTATGGGCCAAACCAAAATTCAGCCATCTTGAATTCAGCCATCTTGAAAGTGTTGGCCTCCAAACTCGAATAAGTTCATGAACCTACCCTAGAGCATTAACACACCAAATCTGGGAGAAATCCATCCACCCAGTCAGAAGTTATGGGCCAAACAAAAATTCGCCCATCTTGAATAATTCGCCCATCTTGAATTCAGCCATCTTGAAAGTGTTGACCTCCAAACTCGAATCAGTTCATGAACCTGCCCTAGAGCATTCACCCAAAAAATCTGGGACAAATCCAAACATCCGTTCAAAAGTTATCGCGTTAACACGAAAGACCTTACGCGGCGGCGGCGGCGGCGGCGGCGGCGGCGGCGGCGCACGCAAAACCATTACATCCCCGACGCTCCGCGTTTCGGGGATATAAATAGTACTGTATAAAGAATCAGACAAGTAACTGTAAAAGTACTAATTGTCAATACTTATTTGGCTACAAGATGATTATGTCTCAAATACATAATTTCATTTGTGTGACAAAATGCAAAATGTTGTGCTTTGTTACATTGTCTTCTATTTCCTTTAGGTTAGGTGTTGACCCTAAAGTTAATAGTTTTGATAAAAGTATCCAAATGTCTGCAAAATAAGCCGTATGTGCACATCATTTTATTGGTCATGAACATTAACTGAGAGAAGTACTAATGATTTCTGGTTGAAGTGGTGAATTGAATGCAACTGTGGTAAAGCAACGTGGAAGACAACACTGTTTGGCTCCTATAGTCTGTGGTTGGTGCAAAAGTATTAAGAGTTTTGAAAATGTAGCCATGGTATTGAGACATGTTAAAAACGATTGGTAAAAAAAACTGTAATAGATACAGTCAAAAGAGCATTTAGGTTAAGAAATTATATGTTTTTATTGATTTTTGAAATTGAACTTACATTTTAAACTACTTTTTGTGCAAGGAATGGCTTCCAACCTGGAGGACGATCTCACCTGCCCAGTGTGTATCGACATCTTCAAGGATCCTGTCATCCTCTCCTGTAGCCACAGTGTGTGTAAAGCCTGTCTACAGCAGTTCTGGGAGAGTAAAGAAGTCAAAGAATGTCCAGTCTGCAGACGGAGATTATCAAAGGAACTTCTTCCCCCAAATATGGCCTTAAGGAACCTGTGTGAGACCTTCTTACGGGAGAGAGGTCAGAAAGATCTCTGCCAAAAGCACAAGAGGAAACTGGAGCTGTTCTGTCGAGAGGATCAGCAGCTTGTGTGTCTGGTGTGTCGAGACTCCAAGCTGCACGAAGACCACAAGTTCAGCCCTGCAGATGAGGCAGCCACTGAGATGAAGGTAAGACCCTTTAGGCTTGCTGTCTTAGAAGGCCAGTGCCTAGTTTGTCCTACGTAAACAGTTTCACTGTGCTTGGTGTTGCTGTTTACAAGACAGATGTGGGCTTTACATGTAACCCTTAATCAGAGGTGTCAAGTAACGAAGTACAAATACTTCGTTACCTTACTTAAGTAGAAATTTTGAGTATCTGTACTTTCTGGAGTAATTATTTTTCAGACTACTTTTTACTTCTACTCCTTACATTTTCACACAATTATCTTTACTTTCTACTCCTTACATTTTAAAATAGCCCCGTTACTCATATTTCATTTTGAATTGATTTCCTTTCGGTTTGTCATCGTTCAAAAAAATGCGTGCCTATCCAGATAATTCGCGCCATCATGGTAGAGTAAATTTGACTGTGGTTGGGTAATCAATACAATCATATACCACTCTAGCTTCCTATTGGTTTGTAGGAGGTCCATCGAACATGACAAATCACAAAACGTCAGCGATAACAAGTCATAGCAGGCATAGACATATAGCAGGTCAGACTCAGTTGTATGAACGAATGTCCCAACCAAGACCAGCGAGGAGGGGACATCCTAAAACGCTTAACGTGAAAAAGCTTAACGTAGGGTAATGTTCGAAAACAACGATCAATCATCAACAAACTTCTCCTGGCCATCTATTGCCATACACTCTACGACCCCACCAAATATCAAACCCGAAATCCCAATATTAGGGACGTAGTCTGCGTTAAGCTTTTTCATTTACATAGGCGTCTATGGGGAGGAAAAGGCTTAACGTAGCTTAATGTCAGAAAACGGCGAGCAATCATTACCAAACTTGTCATGGACATCTGTAGTCTTACCTTCTCCCACCTCTGTGAAAATAAAAGCCGAGATCCTATTTTTGTTGACGCAATCGACAGTAAACGTTTTTTTCTACATAGGTGCCCACTATATGGAAAGAGCTTAACGTACCTTATTGTCAGAAAACATCCATCAATCATCACCAAATTCAGCTCAAACACCCCTCTTCTCCAACACTTACAACTGCCAAAAAATCAAAGCCGAAGTCCTAATAGAATCGAAGATGTCGACATTAAGCTATTTATCAATTGAAGTCTAGCCTATAGCCAAGAGGCTTAACATAGCGCAGTGCTATCAATCATCACCAAACTTCATTGACATTTCTAGTTATACTTCCATCACTCAAAAAAAAAAAAAAAAACCGAAGTCCCAAAATGATGGGCAGTGTAGGCCTATGTTAAGCATTTTCTCCATTTGCGCCTATGGAGCTGGAAAAGCTTAACGTACTTTAATGTCAGAAAACATCGATCAATCAACACCAAATTCAGTTCAGAAACCCCCTTTTAACAACACTGACAGCTGCCAAAATATCAAAGTCGAAGTCCCAATAGAAGCCGAGATATCATCATTAAGCTATTTATCCATTGAAGTCTATGGGAAAAGGCTTAACATAGCTGTTCTCTGACATTACGCTATCAATCATCACCAAAGTTCTCGTGGACATTTCTAATCCTACACACTCCCTCCACTCAAAAAACCAACACGGAAATCCTAATATTGCAGTTAAAGTACCTTAAGCTTTTTCATCTTCATAGGCGCAAATGAAAAGGAAAATGCTTAACGTATACTGCGTATATTGAGATTTCCGTGTTGATTTTTAAAGGCCATTGATTATGTGCCTCTAAAGTGTTTGACTTTTTGCACTCTTATTTCGGCTATAGGCATCCATCATATCTGGTAGAGTAGTGCATACCAATGTTTTCAACATTTACTTAATATGAGTCATAATAGCATTATAAGGATGTTTTTGGAGTTGGGAGTCGCCTGAGCTTTTATCTCACTTTTTTCCTCAAAAGTACTTTTACTTTAATACTTTAAGTAGTTTTGAAACCAGTACTTTTATACTTTTACTTGAGTAAAAAGCTGGAGTTGATACTTCAACTTTTACAAAAGTCTTTTGAAAACCTAGTATCTATACTTTTACCTGAGTAATGAATGTGAATACTTTTGACACCTCTGCCCTTAATGCAGCATAATATAATATAATATAATATAATATAATATAATATAATATAATATAATATAATATAATATAATATAATATAATAATAATATATAATAATATAATAATGTTGTATTTGTAGATTTCTGCAGGTTGGGATGTCTGTCTCCCTCTAAACAGTAAATGTCACTGTGTCTGTTTTTCATGTATGATAACACACATCCCAGCATGCACTTTGCTGTTAGGTCTGAAAATTATTTATCGAAGCTGTATGATTATGTACTGCATATATATTTGTGCCAAGGGCTTCAGGCATCTTGGTGTGGTTAAGTACAGTAAGTCTATGTGCAGTAATGCTGCATGTGTTGCATATATATTTGTGCCAAGGGCTACAGGCATCTTGGTGTGGGGGAGTAAGTCCTAAAACACGTAGATGATGTTTAGAGCAACACTCAGTGGTGGCAGCCTCCTCATACTTCTATGCAGCTTGTGCAGCTTGGATTTAAAACCGTTTATGCTTTATTCAGTTCCAATAGGGTCTGGGAAATTTGTCTTGGCAGTATTTGGCACTACTGAGAAAAAAATTAGGTACATGTTAAACTTCTCTGGGCAGAAAGAGTTGCAGCCAACAGCTGGGGAAGAATGTTTTGCTTTCTGTGTGTCATGTGCACTGGTATATGTTTGTTGTGTGTGTGTTTGTTGGGTTACTGCTGTGTGTTGTGTGGTGTGTGTACAGTGTGTTTTGTGGCATGTGTTTGTGCTGTGTGGGTTATTGTTGTGTGTTTATTATGTGGTGTGTGCTCAATGTGTGTGTGTGTGTGTGTGTGTGTGTGTGTTATTGTTGTGTGCTTAGTGTGTTGTGTGGAATGTGTTTGTGGTGTTGTGTGTTTGTTGTGTGTGGGTTATTGTTGTGTTCTTAGTGCATGTGTGGTGTGTGTTTGTGGTGTTGTGTGTGCATGTGTAATTCCTGTATATATGATGCTATAGCATCTCACCTTTCTCCTCTCTCCTCTCTCTCTGTCTCTGTCTCTCATCTCTCTGTATGTCTGTCTCTGTCTGTCCTCTCTCTCTCTCTCTCTCTCTGTTCCATGTTCTCTCTCTCTCTCCCTGCCTCTGTCTCTCTCTCTCTCCCTCTCTCTGTCTGTCTGTCTCTCTCTCCCTCTCCCTCTCTCCCCTCTCTCTCTCTCTGTCTCTCTCTCTCTCTCTGTTCCATGTTCCAGGAGGAGCTGAAGGTCAAACTGGATCCCCTGAAGAAGAAGCTGGAGGTTTTTGAAAAAGAAAAACTCACCTGTGATAAAACTGCAGAACACATCAAGGTAACACGTGCCATTGGTCCTGAGCATACAGTACAGTAAATACACTGATTAAAGATTTAACATTCACTAAAGCCTCTGAAAAGTGTATAGAATTGGAGATGTTCTTTACTTCACACCCTAACTATTAATCTATTAACTTTTAAACTATGAATATGACATCTTAATGTAGACTCAGGCTCTCAACACAGAGAAGCAGATCAAGGAGGAGTTTGAGAAGCTTCACCAGTTTCTACGAGATGAAGAGGCAGCCAGGATAGCTGCACTGAGGGAGGAAGAGGAGCAGAAGAGTCAGATGATGAAGGAGAAGATTGAGAAGATGAGCAGAGAGATCTCATCTCTTTCAGACACAATCAGAGCCATAGAAGAGGAGATGAAAGCTGATGATGTCACATTTCTACAGGTGGGAACTTTCAGGATGTTTTTGTACGGTGTGTGTGTGTGTGTGTGTGCGTGCGTGCGCGCGCGAGTGTGTGCGTGCATGTATTACAGCTTATCAACAGTGACTTTTAGCAGAATCTTGTTCCTTGAAGACCACTTCGTTTGTAACATTGTAACATCTTTAGCACAATTTGTTCTGCGGTTAGTGAAGCAACACTGTGTTTTGCAATTCAGCGAGGTCATTCTGCTGTTAGTGCAGCATGCTCCTCATCCAGTTAATAAGTGCAGTTTATTGTCGTTTAAGCATTTGCACATTAGTCATACACTGAATGCAATAATAAAGTGTAAGCTTATATATTGCAGTGGGGAATGTATTTTATAGCACACACAGGAAGCTCATCAGTTCATCAGTGGTTCAGTAAAGCAGTATGGGTTAAAACATGTCTCTGTGTAATTACATTCAAGATTAGATTCAGAGGTTAAAACCTGAAAACAAAACATGAGATTAGAATATAACAACATCATATACATTTCATTGTTCACAGCCAAACAGGTCTGCACACTCTCTCTCTAACTAACACACACACACACACACACACACACACACACACACACACACACACACACACACACACACACACACACACACACACACTGCCATGAGTATGTGGTGCAACAATATGATGCAGGTGGTGGTGACTGTAAGGTAAAGATGGAGGCTAAATGAATGAATGAATGAACGAGTGAGTGAGTCAGTGAAGGAATGAATGAGTGAATGAATAAAGGAATGACTGAATGAGTGCATGAATGAATTAATGAATGAGTGAGTGAATGAATGAATGAATGGATAAATTAATGACTGAATGAATGCATGAATGAATGCATGGTGCCTTTTAAGGAAACACTGATTGGCAGTAAGGCATCAGGCCATGTCTGAATATGAACAATGCAAACAGTTCTGCCTTCCTAGGATCCTTGTCTTGTCCAGATCTCAAGGCAGCATTGAAATATCCATGCTCCCATTAACACATTATGAAGGCAACCATGTTTCATTTGTATATACTGTATATATGTGTGTGTGTGTTTGTCTGGCTTGTGTGCCCCTCTAAAATGGGCTGATTTTGTATGCGTGTGTGTGTGTGTGTGTGTGTGTGTGTGTATGTATGTGTGGTGTTGAAAATACATGGTCTGTTTAATTACATTAACAACCTAAAAAATGATGGTAAACATATTCAATCCTCTGTTATTCCCCAGCACTACAAGAGCACAGTGGAAAGGTGAGTGATGTGCCTCCTGTCTCTCTCTTCTCTGTGGTTCTGAACCCAAACCCACAGCAGCACTGACTCCTGAATGTTATTCCAGAGCCCAGTGCACACTGCAGGATCCAGAGAGGCTTTCAGGAGCTCTGATCAATGTGGCAAAGCACCTGGGCAACCTGAAGTTCACAGTCTGGGAGAAGATGCAGGATATTGTTCAGTACAGTGAGTTACACACTCACACACGCGCGTGTACGCACACACACACACACACAGACACACACACACACACTGTGCTGTGCAATGGCCGCTGCACCCTGAACCTACTCCAACCATACCTGCCCACACACACACACACACACATACACACACACACACACACACACACACACACACACACACACACACACACTAACATTGCCCTGACACCTGCACCCGAAACATACTCACACACACACCACAATAAACAAAATATACACCCACTTCTAGCCCCCCATCCCTGCCCCTCAACCAAAACACACACGCACGCACACATGCACACACACACACACACACACACACACACACACACACACACACACACACACACACACACACAAATGCTCTCACTGCCCCCTGCCCCCTAAACTTACTACTTCTGCCATCACACTTGGTGACATCACTACTAATAATGAGCATCATTCACATCCTTATCACACAACATTCAGTGTTCAGCTCATGTGTGTGTTCTTCCTCTCTGCAGCTCCTGTCACTCTGGATCCCAACACTGCACACCCACGACTCATCCTGTCTGAGGATCTGACCAGTGTGAGATGTGGTGATGAGAGACAGCAGCTTCCTGATAACCCAGAGAGATTTGATCACTATGCCACTGTCCTGGGCTCTGAGGGCTTTAACTCAGGGACACACTGCTGGGATGTGGAGGTTGGGGAGAACACATCGTGGTTTGTGGGTGTGATGACAGAGTCTCTGCAGAGGAAGGGAGAGTGTGCCGCCATAAGTGGACTGTGGTTTGTGTTTTATAAAGATGGTAAATATAGAGCACGTGCTACCCCACAGCCCTCCACTCTCCTCACAGTGAAGCAGAAACTCCAGAGGATCAGAGTGCAGCTGGACTGGGACAGAGGAAAGCTATCATTCTCTGACACACACCTACACACTCTTACACACACTTTCACTGAGAGAGTGTTTCCATATTTTAATAGTGCTAGAATCTGTCCTCTGAGGCTCCTACCAGTGAAGGCCTCAGTAAGAGTAGAGCAGCACAGTTAGAGCTGATAGTGTCTCTGTCTGGAGCAGGACTGGAGATCAGGTGGGGACAGTATAGCGAAGACTGTTAAAGAATTGATCAGGGGGGCATGGGGCTTGTGAGCAGGACTGTGTGGCGTATTTTCCAGAGTTTTACTTTCTGACGGCTTACAGGGAGAGAGTACAGCACGACCTGTCTAGTCCAGCTGTGGCATCTGTGTGAGAATGAGGAAGCACACAATATAATAATAATAATAATAATAACAACAACAACAACAACTATTATTATTATTATTATTATTATTACTATTATTATTATTATTATTATTATCATCAAACACAATTTCATTCATAGGAGCCACAGCATGACCTACCTGTCTAGTCCAGCTGTGGCATCCGTGTGAGAATGGGGAAGCACACAGTATTATTATTATTATCATTATTATTATTATTATTATTATTATTATTATCAAATACAATTTCATTCAGCTGTGACATCCGTGTGACAATGAGGAAGCACACCATGTTTTCATTATTCAGTGTCACCACCTTTTTGTTTGATTATTGTTCTGTTGATGCAACTCATTTTATTTTATCTTTGCTATAATCATTTAGTATAGTACTTAGTAGTGTAATATTAACTGAATTCTGTTTGTATTTCACCCACTCAAACTGCTGTTAAGGTGGTATGGTCCACCTGGAGATCCTCTTTCAAAGGAGTGAACATGCTGTGAAGTGGTGGGGCCTTAAATGTGTCGGATCAGTGAGATTCTCATTGCTTTTGTGCATAAGCTGAATGGTGTAACTGCTTTAGGTATTTTTTTTTTCTTTGACTGTGTGATGGTGTGTGTGTGTGTGTGTGTGTGTGTGTGTGATGGAGTGACCATCACTAGGGTTGTGGGTGTGTGTGTGTGTGTGTGTGTGTGTGTGTGTGTGTGTGTGTGTGATGGAGTGACCATCACTAGGGCTGTGGGTGTGCTCTGACTGCCATACCAAGAGCCTGGCTGTTGGTGCTGTGGTCAAAGTACATGTTTGGTACCCCAAAGACCAGGGTTTGAATCCCGGTGGGGTGACTTCTCCTCTCCTTCACTACAGACTGTCATATCTGTTGTTGTAAACACTGGGAATTATTCACTGTGAATATCCTCCATGGGTTTGTTGGAAATGTTGGTGAGCGGGCAAATAAAAGTTTCATTTGTCATGACTTGTGTGGCTCCTTGCGTAAAAGACCATCTGTCACTGATACCTCACACCACCTCACACACCCTTTCAGGAAACACACACCTGCAGATTTGTCACATACACAGATAGGTACAACTCACAGTGAAATCTAGACTGGTTTACTCCATAACTGTGCAGAACGAAAAGGTATATTTAAGGAATAGCTTACTAATATTGATAATTTATAATACATTTATATTACAAATTAATACATATAGGCCTATAACCTGCTAATTATGTTATTAAACACAAAGCCCCCCCACAGCCACATACTTTATCATGCCTTCCTACCAAAGTGCTTAAACTTTATGTCTTCCTACCAAAGTAGTAAACATGTTGACAGTTTCTAGCATTAAATAATTACCTGTGTTTGTGTCATGATTACTATAAAGTTTAGCAAAATGTACTGTATTTGACTTTATTGGATATTTAATATTATGGGTGATTTATGTTTTAATATGCATTACTTCTACACAAGTACTTGTGGCTTTTCTCCCAGATGTATAGTGCAACAGAGTTACCTTGTGGTCAGTTGTGTGTAGTTACACCTCAGTCTCTAATGTTATTTTTCATGTCCCTTTCAAAGGTCAGTAGTGTTATGTAGTTTTAGATGTGGGAGCACTGAACCTAGTGTGTGTGTGTGTGTGTGTGTGTGTGTGTACACCAGCATCTCTCTGCTCTGGATAAATGTGTTTTCCTTCTGCCTGTGCTCTGAACACAGGTGATCTCACTAATTAGCTCATCTACCTAGGGATCAGCTGCTTCAGTGAATTGGCTGGAACAAATACATGGCAGGACTTTTACTTTCTGGACCCGGGATGTCCGCCTCTGTGACTGAAGTTAGACCAAGAGCGCAGACACAGAGACTGTTTGATCTCTCTGTGATGTACAGCCCTAGTATTAGGAAACACACTTTTAGACCTATTTTACTAAGTACCCTTACAAATGAACATGGACTGTCACACTATGTTACTGTAGAGGCTACTAGCTTATGGTAATGTGAAATGTGTGTTGATATACAGTATGCCACAAAAATGAGTACACCCCTCACACTTTTGTACATTTTTTTAATTATATCTTTCCATGTGAGAAGCCTGAAGATATAACACTTTGATACAATGTAAAGTAGGTGTAAGCTGTACACTGCCTACTTTACCTTGTAAAAGTGTTATATCTTTAGACTTCTCCCATGGAAAGATTTAATTTAAAAAGTACAAAAATGTTAGGGGTGTACTCACTTTTGTGACATACTGTACGTGTGTGTGTGTGTGTGTGTGTGTGTGTGTGTGTGTGTGTGAGAGAGAGAGAGAGAGAGAGGGTGTGCGTGTGTGTGGGCGTCAAGGTGTTATCAGTGTAGCAGGAATGAGAGCAGTTCAGAAAGGTAAAACATTAACATTAAACATCTACATGGCTGTACTTTATACTCACTCCTCTCCCCACTGTCACCTGATCTGCTCTGACTTTAGGACCAATAAACATAACTGATTTGTTAAGAGTTCACTTAGATTGACCAATCAGCTTTCAGCTTCTGCAAGTCCCTGAATGAGGAAGTGAAGCTGAATGACGGACGTCTGCTGTGTTCAACACGACACCTGCAAAACTACTCTGGTATGTCAGAATTTGTTTACATTCTTAGATTGGGGAATGTTACGAAACGTTGACTCATTGTTGACAAAAATAGTTGAAGAGGTAAAAGGATATCCTTTTAAAAACTTAACACAGAGAAGACTCAGAGGTTGACTTGTTTTTTAAACTCCTGAAAGTGAAAGTAAGGTTTTCAAATGAGCCGTGAGCTTTGTGTAATGCAGTTTTTTTTACTTTTTAAAAAGTCTTAACACAGCCACATATAGCTTGCTATACATGGTGATAATGCACTAGTGTTCCAGTTTCGTGTTGTGTGTCAGCTGCTGAGACATGTCGGATGAAAAGTTAAATATTCTCATTTACACCGACTAGACAGACTAGTTCCAGAAAGTGAAAGCAGAGCTTGTGACGCGGCTATTTGATGAGAAAACTACTGGAGGGGAAATGGCGTCTTCGCTAGAGGAGGATCTCTGCTGTCCTGTGTGCACTGACATCTACAAGGATCCCGTAGTCCTGACCTGCTCTCACAGCTTCTGCAAGTCCTGCCTGAAGACGTCCTGGGAGAGCAAAGGGTCCAGAGAGTGTCCAGTCTGCAGGAGAAGGTCATCGAAGGAGGAGCCTCCACTTAGTATTGCGCTGAGAAACTTGTGTGAGAGGTTCACACAGGAGAGGAGCCAGAGAGGAGCAGTCTGCAGTCTCCATGGAGACGCACTGAGGCTGTTTTGTCACGATGACCAGAGGCTTGTGTGTTTCTCGTGTCGAGACTCAAAACTACACAAGAATCACAACTTCAGTCCCATTGATGAAGCAGCAGCTGATGGAAAGGTAGGATCAATAAGTAAAGGTTTTGGATTAAATAGTAGCCAAGAAACTGGTAGGCTATGTTTAGTCCTGTGATTTACAAATCACATCATTAGTTTAGCCTTGTAGTTGGTGTTGTTATTACTCTAACTCAACACTAGGTGGCAGCACCTTCATTTCACTCCTTTGTTCCTCATGAGGGCCATTCACATGTGTTCACAAACATCCTCCAGACAGCCATCCATGTGTGATAGTTCTGGGAAACCACGCTGACAGATTAGTGTTACGTAATTGTGTGAGACATGAGTTTTGAAAGTAGTGGCCTCACTGACTAAACTCTACTTATGAAACCAAAAATCATGTGCAGACAATCTCTGTGGTCTACTGTGGACATGAGGAAATGTCTTACTTCAAACAATATCAACAATTTTAAAAAAGACTGCCTAAAGTCAGCACTTTACATTCCCATGTTAAATCAGTAACTAATGTTGGCTGTCAGCAGCGTACTAATATGTAAAGTAGCCATTATACTTGTTTGTCTGTTGGTTTATTTACAGTGTATGAGATAGGGACAGATACAATACCCATAACCAACACTCATCCCTAGAAGGGCCCTCATGTACATGATGTCATAATCTATTATGTAAACGTGGTATAAATATGAATACAACAATGAGAAATATATTACTTTCCAATACTTATAACCATATTATAACCACTTTTCAATAACTCATTATGACAAAAGCCTAAAGCATGTGCTGTATTGTATTGCAGCAGTTAGAGTACTAGTGTAGTCTTTGTTCTGTCCTGTATTATTTTATCGGCATGTAAAACACAGAATGTTTACAGAATATCTAGTAATTTCTCAGGAAATTGG
>CM059269.1:2455575-2465575 GCA_030347295.1 Setipinna tenuifilis
CAGCGTAAGACGTGGTGATGAGATGCAGCAGCTTCCTGATAACCCAGAGAGGTTTGTATCACACAAGTATCAGTGTGTCCTGGGCTGTGAGGGCTTTAACTCAGGGACACACTGCTGGGATGTGGAGGTTGGGGAGAATCCATGGTGGAATGTCGGTGTGATGACAGAGTCTCACCAGAGGAAGGGGGACTTAACCTCCGTGAGTGGGCGGTGGGTTATGATTTATGATGATGGTAAATATGGAGCACGTGCCTCACCACAGCCCGGCACTCTCTTCAAAGTGAAGCAGAAACTCCAGAGGATCAGAGTGCAGCTGGACTGGGACAGAGGAAAGCTGTCATTCTCTGACCCTGATAGTAACACACACCTACACACTCTTACACACACTTTCACTGAGAGAGTGTTTCCATACTTCTATAATTCCTGTAAAGTCTGTCCTCTGCGTGTCCTACCACTGAAGGCCTCAGTGAGAGTAGAGCAGCACAGTTAGAGCTGATAGTGTCTCTGTCTGGAGCAGGACTGGAGATCAGATGGGGACAGTATAGCGAGCCCCCCCCTTTCAGGAACCCCCCCCCCCCCGCTTCATACTCTCATGTGATGACCAGTGCCCCATCAGGCCTATTATGGGATGGCGGGCAAACGCTGGTGTTTAAAAGGGGCACCCTTATGGACTGCCTGACAAACACATTTGACTATTTTAAAAGACTTCCCTATAGATGTAAACATCCTGTTGCCTATTCATTTTAACACCAGACTGCTCACGTTCTTTATTAAACTGTCATTTTCATCAGCAGACTGCACACGCTAATATGGCTGTAATGCACTGTTAAAGAGTTGATCAGGGGGGCATGGGGCTTGTGAGCAGGACTGTGTGGCGTATTTTCCAGAGTTTTACTTTCTGACAGCTTACAGGGAGAGAGTAGAGCACGACCTATCTGTCTAGTCCAGCTGTGGCATCTGTGTGAGAATGAGGAAGCACACAGTATAATAATAATAACAACAGTAATAATAATAATCATAATAGTAATAATTATTATTATTATTATCAAACACAATTGTATTTATAGGAACCACAGCATGACGTACCGGTGTAGTTCAGCTGTGGCGCCCGTGTGAGAATGAGGAAACACACGGTATTGTAATTATTCAGTGTCTTGATTTTTTCATTTGATTATTGTTCTGTTGATGCAACTCATTTTATTTTATCTTTGCTATGACAATTATTTAGTAGAGTACTTAGGAGTGCAATATTAACTGAATTCTGTTTGTCATGTCTGTTGTTGTAAACACTGGGAAATATTCACTGTGAATATCCTGCACGGGTTTGTTGGAAATGTTGGTGGGCGGGCAAATAAAAGTTTCATTCGTGATGACTTGTGTGGCTCCTTGCGTAAAAGCCCATCTGTCACCGATACCTCACACCACCTCACACACCCTTTCAGGAAACACACACCTGTAGATTTGTCACATACACAGATTTGTCACATACACAGATAGGTACAACTCACAGTGAAATTTAGACTGGTTAACTATGCAGAAAGAAAAGGTGTATTTAAGGAAAAGCTTTCTAATACTGATTACAAATGATATATTACACATTAATACATGTAGGCCTATAAACGGCTAATTATGCTTCAAACACACAGGCCTCCCTCACAAAGCCCCCCACGCAACTAGCAGCCATTTTGCCTGCCAACAGCATGCTAATATGAAACACATAAAACACTACTATCTATCTATTTACTTACTTACTTACTTTCAGATCATTTGATAGGGACAGATGCAATACACATGTTTTGTAAGCACACATACAACACACTTACAGCTAATAGCAAATTCCAAATGCATATGAATTTTACTTCACATAACAATAAATAATAGTTTTATATCCATTCCATGACTTTCACTGGGACTTGTGTAAGCATGCAGGTGACTTTGCTGGCCTGCAACGACCCAAGGATGCAGCAAACACTAACCAAGCCAGAGATGGAAGCAAGCAGGAATCAAAGGAACTGCATAGTCCAAGTCCATGGGGTGGACAAAAAAAGGACAAACCACCATCCCCGTATCCTTGGCTTCTAATCTGGCGTCTAACCTGGCACAAACACACACACACACACACACACACGTACACTTTCTAAGCAGACCTATAACCTGTCTCACACACACACACACACACACACACACACACAGAGGTACACTCTCTAACCAGGCCTCTAACCTGGCACACACACACACACACACACACACACACAGACACATGCACACACTGATTGGCCCACACACTATTCAGCACATCTGATTGGCTCACACATACATCAGCTCAAAGGTCAGGTGCCATCTAAGGTTGAAGATAAAACTTTTACACACACACACATGAACAATCAACAAAACAAACATAAGTTTTAAAACCCTTGCACTACTGCATTTTCTGCCAATGTTGTACTATATCCTGATAGTCAGTTATTACCATGTAGAGTGTAGAGGGTGTTAAGCACTGCCAATGTTGTACTATATCCTGATAGTCAGTTATTACCATGTAGAGTGTAGAGGGTCTTAAGCACTGACACTGTGTTTTTTTTTGTCCACCACCCTGATGACGTGAGAGCAATGCAAAAAAACAAAGAAAAAGTAGTAAAAACATATATGCATATAATTTAGATACAGTACAGGCCAAAGTTTGGACACACCTTTCAATGCGTTTTCTTTATTTTCATGACTATTTACAGTGTACATTCAGACTAAAGGCATTCAAACTGTGAATGAACACATTGAATTATGTACTTAACTTAACAGTACATAATTCCACGTGTTTTTTAAAGGTATCATGAAACATTGAAAATGGTACCACAGAATCAAAAGTAACGCCAGGCCTTTCACAAAGTATTAATATACATTATATTATATCTATTATATATGCAGGTGGCCATTTTGGACATTCAAACGATTAATTAATATCAAGAGGGCGTAACCATGCACACTCCTAAACGCTCCCCAATGATATAGCCTCCTCTCAGAACAGGCTCACTCTTTTAGATCAACACGGAAGTGCTGCTACACGGTAAGACTTTTGCTTCGTCTTAAAACGCTACGCAAACAATAGCTGCAAGATACTTAAGCATTCAAGACTCAGCAGGGAACACTCCACAGACTGAATACTTGTGTCACCAGGGTAATTTAAAATAAATGGACCGTCTTAACGAAACGATGTTCCGTGTTGTGTTTTGTGAATGCGTGGTAATGTTGATGCATGGGAGGCATTTGTTACACAATACTGTATGTGGCTCGTGTCTCCACAATTACTGTTCCAGTCTATCACATACCTGTATTTGTCAGGTGAATGTATGACAGAGCATAACACATACACACATGCATGGCCGCACGCTTGACCCCCCCCCCCCCCCCAACACACACACACACACACACACACACACACACACACACACACACACACACACACACACACACACACACACACACACACACACAGAGTCTGTCACGTGTTTGCCATGTCTGTCAGGTGTACCTGTGAGGTGAATGTATAACAGAGCAGAGCATGTGACTGGCAATGACATCAGTATCGTTTGCAATCATTTGACTACAAAACTGCTGGAAGGAAAATGGCTTTTTCACTAGAAAAGGATCTCTGCTGTCCAGTTTGCACTGACATCTACAAGGATCCTGTGCTACTGACCTGCACTCACAGCATCTGTAAGTCCTGCCTGAACCAGATCTGGGGCTCCAAAGTGTCCAGAGAGTGTCCAGTCTGCAAGGCGTCGTCCAACATGGATCCTCCAGTCAACCTGGTGCTGAGAAACTTGTGTGAGAGGTTCACACAGGAGAGAGGGCAGAGAGGAGCGGTCTGCAGTCTCCATGGAGATGCACTCAGGCTGTTTTGTCACGATGACCAGAGGCTTGTGTGTTACTCGTGTCGAGACTCAAAAATGTACAAGAATTACAACTTCAGCCCCATTGATGAAGCAGCAGCTGATGGAAAGGTATGAACATCAATTAAACTTTTTTGGAATTCAATAGTGGCCGACAATTAGAGTTGTATTTAGTCCAGAAGTATGCACAGTGATTACTGTAACTAACCACAATAGTTTAGCAAAATGCCAAGTATCACCGCCACATCTTCCATGAGTAGGAAGTTTTACATTACACTTAGCTGATGTTCTTAACCAGACCAACTTAGTTCTTTAGGTACAGTGTTTTAGTTACAGTCCCTGGAGCACTGTGGGGTTAGATGCCTTGCTCAAGGGCACTAGTGTGGGGTTAGATGCCTTGCTCAAGGGCACTAGTGTGGGGTTAGATGCCCTGCTCAAGGGCACGTCAGCCATGTATGAGGGTGCAGTGTGGGGTTAGATGCCTTGCTCAAGGGCACGTCAGCCATGGATGAGGGTGCAGTGTGGGGTTAGATGCCTTGCTCAAGGGCACTAGTGTGGGGTTAGGTGCCTTGCTCAAGGGCACCTCAGCCATGTATGAGGGTGCAGGAGAGCACTAGTTATGTACTCATGGCAAGCCCTTTTAACATTTAAAAGCTACGTTTGACTATCCGGAATTAGCATTGTAGATATCAACAATGTTGTGCTTACTAGTTATAATTACATTTTGGATAGTTGGAATTGTCCTTCGAGATATCTGTAGGCTGATATGGCAAGCCATTTTAACATTTAAAAGCTAAGTTTGACTATCCGCAATTAACATTGTAGATATCAACAACGCCTTTTTGACTAGGCGTAAATACATTTTGGATATTCGGAATTGTCATTCAAGGTATCTGTAACGTAGCTGTTCCTAGTCGAAATGATCGATAGAGATATCCGTAATTTCAGTTTTGAGCGAGAAAGTGAAATTCACCTGTTTGACAGTTTTGACCATCATAAAATTGCATGAAATTGAACGATCTCTCACTCAGGGGATTTGTGGAGACAGACAGATAGTTGTCTTGTTGTGGAAAGCAAAGTTGAATTATCATTTCTCGGTGCCAGCTCCTGCCTTGCCCGGGCAGAAGCGTTACTAAGTCTATTTAAAGATTCCTTCGCCCTCTGGCTGCTCCGACATGTTCCTAATCGGCGCTCATTACAAGTTAACACTAACAGTTAACAGGTATTATGTGAACACGGTTTGCTCCCGTTAACCCTAACCCTAACCCTAGAATCGTATATTGAGGCAAATTAAAGATATCTTGAACTGGATTTATGACTAGTCAGAAATCAAATTGTAGATATCTCAAAATGGAATTACAGATATCTAAAATTCAGTTTCAGAGACATAAATGGGCCATACAAATGCAGGAGAGATATAACACAGCACATAACACCTATCAAAATAAAATATTTGTGTGTGAATTTAAATTGAACCAATATTTACAGTGTGGATCATCATGCAGTAATACAATGATAGTGTGTGTGTGTGTGTTTTTTGTCTTTGTGTGTATGTGTGTCAGAAAGAGAGTTTGTGTGTGCGCGCGCGCGTGTGTGTGTGTGTGTGTGTGTGTTGGTCATTCAGCCTCTGTCTCTCTCATTGGGGATGAATCTTCTGTTGCATGTGTCAGGAGGAGTTCAAGGTCAAACTGGATGCCCTGAAGGAGAAGCTGGAGGCTTTTGAGAAGGTGAAATTCACCTGTGATGAAATGGCAAACCACATTAAGGTGAGTTTCAGCGGTCAAGTGTCACATGATGTAACATATCCACAGCAATGTGGAGAAAAGATGCTTTAATAAAGAGTGTTAAAACAGGAAATTTGAATAACAGCCCCTTATTCCACATGATGTTTTTCTTTCAGACTCAGGTCCAGCACACAGAGAAGCAGATCAGGGAGGAGTTTGAGCAGCTTCACCAGTTTCTACGAGATGAAGAGGCAGCCAGGATAGCTGCACTGAGGGAGGAAGAGGAGCAGAAGAGTCAGATGATGAAGGAGAAGATTGAGAAGATGAGCAGAGAGATCTCGTCTCTGTCAGACACAATCAGAGCCATAGAGGAGGAGATAGGAGTTGATGACATCACATTCCTACAAGTAAAAGAACAATATATTTAGCAGTGTGTGAGTGTGAGTTTGTGTGTGTGTATGTGTTGAAAATGCCTGTGTCCAGTCATAATTACAACATAACAATAATGGTAAATATGTTCTGTACTCCCCAGCACTACAAGGGCACAGTGGAAAGGTGAGTGCCTCCTGTCTCTCTATTCTCTATGGTTCTGAACCCAAACCCACAGCAGCACTGACTCCTGAATGTTATTCCAGAGCCCAGTGCACACTGCAGGATCCAGAGAGGCTTTCAGGAGCTCTGATCAATGTGGCAAAGCACCTGGGCAACCTGAAGTTCAGAGTCTGGGAGAAGATGCGGGAGATTGTTCAGTACAGTGAGTACACACACACACACACACACACACACACACACACACATGGCAATGCATACTTGCAAAATGTCAGAAACCGGCATTGCAACACTGTAACACGTGGTAACATTCTAGAATGGTGGCATAGCTTGGAAAGGGAAAGGCAATCCTGGAAGAGAGAGAGCGAAGGCCTAATAGGTCCACCTTTTATGCACAATCCCAGAAGAGGCGCCACCTACAGGAACCACACAGAAAAACACGAGACCAGCAAGGGAAAATACAGAGCTGCGTTACAGCCGTCCACATACACCGACCCACACTTTGGCATTAGACATCTGTATCTTGTTTATGTCCTCTCTTCTAAGTCGCTTTTAGGTGCAAGTGTCTGCCAGGTGTAATGTTATGTTGTCTGGGAATTAGGTAAGAAAAAAAGACAATTTGAAACACATTTACAATTGTGGTCAATTTTAGACACTGGCACAGCTCATTAAAACATTAAACAGCTCATCAAAACAACAAACAGTTTAATATCAATATATTTTTATCTATAATGAAAATACATTATTATTAACCCTTTGTATCCCATAGCAGCTGCTCCTGGCTGTTTTGTATTGTCCTGTTAAAGCCACCGCAGGGCACTACCAGACGCTGTCGGCCATTTTGTATTGGAAGTAAACGTGGGGAAAACATTATTTATCCGCAGCATTTACAAGCCTGAGTGTTACTACTTGGCCATATTTACAATACTCTATGCTTTTAATAATGACCATCATTCAAATCCCTGTCACACAACACTTAGTCAATGTGTTCAGCTCATTTGTGTGTGTGTGTGTGTGTGTGTGTGTGTGTGTGTGTGTGTGTGTGTGTGTGTGTGTGTGTATATATATGTGTGTGTGTGTGTGTGTGTGTGTGTGTGTGTGTGTCTGTCTGTCTGTCTGCAGCTCCTGTCACTCTGGATCCCAACACTGCAAAGCCTAATCTCATCCTGTCTGAGGATCTGACCAGTGTGAGACGTGGTGATGGGATGCAGCAGCTTCCTGATAACCCAGAGAGATTTGATCACTATGCCTGTGTCCTGGGCTCTGAGGGCTTTAACTCAGGGACACACTGCTGGGATGTGGAGGTTGGGGAGAACACATGTTGGTTTGTGGGTGTGATGACAGAGTCTCTGCAGAGGAAGGGAAAGTGTGACTCCATGAGTGGAATGTGGTTTGTGTATTATAAAGATGGTAAATATGGAGCACGTGCTACACGTGCACGTACCACAGCCCTCCACTCTCCTCACAGTGAAGCAGAAACTCCAGAGGATCAGAGTGCAGCTGGACTGGAACAGAGGAAAGCTGTCATTCTCTGACCCTGATAGTAACACACACCTACACACTCTCACACACACTTTCACTGAGAGAGTGTTTCCATACTTATATAATTCCCAAAGTCTCCCCATCAAGGTATCACCCCTAAAAGTGACACTTTCTGTAAAGGAGCTCGGGTAGAGCTGAGGTCATTTCCATGACCTCTTAGAAGAAGTACTTGATTTTTATTATCTAAAATGCTTCTTCAGAATGCTTCTGAATTAATCTTTACAATGAATACTTAATTCATTCTTCAATGGTCACCAATCGTAACAAGAATTCACAGGTGTTACATGATCTGAAGCCTATCAATATTAAACATTAAATTACAAGGATACAAGAATACAAGGATGTTTTATTGTCACATGCATAGACATACTGGGTAGAGTAGGACATGCAGTAAAATTAGTGATTGTTTGTCTAAAACTATAGATGGGGAGTAAAGTTCAAAGAATATAGTTTGAGGATGGCTACCTGATAAAGGGAGGTAGAATTGGGGGGGGGGGGGGGGGGGGGGGCATAAAGTGCAGTTGCGGTTGGAAGGGAGGATTAGCTTTAGTGGCCGATGATGGGCTGTGTGTGTGTGTGGGAGGGAAGGAGTGCTGAGGTGAGGATGGGGAGATGTGTGTGGGGATACCTTTATATAAAATACCTCTACAGAAATATGCATTTAAATGTAATTCTCAAAAGACACAAACATTTGTCTTTTGCATTTTTCCCTGTAAATGTTTTCATGATTCAGGTAATTTAGAATTTGAGAAATCTGACACAGGCACAGGGTTAAGTTTAATTTAATCACTAACCGAGTACCAAAAACACTGCTGTAAAAAAATATAATGAAAAATGTTATTGTGATGGTGCAGGTGGAGACTGCCAGTCGTTTCATAAGTCGAGTCATGGCTCAACGGCGGATTGTCCACAAGGTAGATGTTGATTTAAACTCGGAAGAAGGTTGAGACTTTATTTAACTTTTAACATAACAAATAAAGCAAAGAAATGAAAACGTTCTAAGACAGCAATCCAGGTTTGTGAGGGCAGGAACGAGACACAAGAAAGCCTCCAATCACACACACACACACACACACACACACATACACACACACACACACACACACACACACATAGAGGGTTCATTCTGGCTCCAACTGATATGATGACAAAATAATGTGAAAAAGACATGATGATAGAATATTAATGTATAAAATGTTATAAAATGTTATGATTACAAGCTTTTCTGTTTTTCTATGTGGGCTTCAGTTGCATAATAATAAATTGTTCTTGAATCACCAAACTCTATGTGTATGATTAAATTTTTTTATATTAGTATAATTCTAAAAAAGCAAGTACCAAAATCGATGTGTGTGTGTAATATGTACCACCAATGGATGAATATCACCATGACAATATGACATGTATAAACCAAATCCTCTATCTTAAATAGCACTTTATAATTAAAACATAAAGAATTCATTTCGGATTTCTAAACTAAAAGTTTACATTTTACTCATAATTTGTTACACATTGCTTTTTACGTTGCTTTTATATTATTTCTCGCCCGTAAATCATTTATAAGCTTATTTACAAATATTAACGCAGACAATGAGGACACAGACCTATAGACAGAAAGACGGGAGGCAGACAGATAGTATTAAGACCAGCATACAAACAGATGGAAGAAAATATTGTCTATAAATGATTCACTGATGCAAAATAACACAAGGATAATGGTTAATAAATGATGAACAAAGTGTTAACTAAGAGTTAGTAAGTACGTTAACAGAAGAACAATGCATCAATCTTGACTTGACTTGAAAAGACATAGCTATTTTTAAAGGCTACCCCATCCTCCATCTTCCACTAATGTGACTGAATAGCTGATGGTGACAATTAGCAGCATGGGTATTATTTAAACATGACTTTCCAAAGCAAAGCACCAAACTTGGATATTGTATTTGTAAATAAACATTATTTGACATACAGTAGCATATGTGACTAAAATAAAAAATGTATCACAAAGTGCATTTCAGTTTAAATTGTGGTGCCAAATATATATCATTTTGCAAAGTATGGCATAACAGTCTTTGACCAAAATTTGGTCTTGTTTTACAACTTTATCAGAAAGACATCTAGACATCTGGCTTATATGGGCCATACATCATTGGTAGGCCTGGGCTACTTGATTACATTTAATATCCATTTTCCCTTTTACACATTCTATTGCATTATGAAGGCAACCATGATTCATGTGTAAATGTGTGTGTGGGTGTGAGTGTGTGTGTGTGTGAGTGTGTGTGCTTGTGTGTGTGT
>CM059269.1:2483075-2485575 GCA_030347295.1 Setipinna tenuifilis
TTAAACATAATTAATACATAATACAACAATGCATAGATATGAGACCTGCTACCCTACAACCCTGTCTACGCTGAGGGGAACCTGAGCATCAGTGGCAGGAGGCTCTTCCTCTGCACAGGTTAAGGGGTACAGGGGGCTATGAAGCTGCATCTGTACCCCGTAGTCATGCAGCGGACCAGAGCTCCAGAGTTGGGGTACCCCCTTCCCACCACCCCCCCAATCCCCCAACAATGCCCAGAGCAAAGATGGGCTGAGAGTCAAATACAGCCACACCCAAGATGGCAGTCACACCCTCCGACAACAGTGTCACGAGAGAAGGTGAGTTCAAGGTCAAACACAGCTCCAGATGGTAGTGCTACAGTCCAGCATTTAGTTCAAGTTGCAGACAACAGGTCTTTATGTTAGGAGAGCTGATCTGGTGCCTGATGACATTTCTTCAGTCTGGTATTGTAGGCGTAGATTCAGATCCAGTAACCCATTCAGTACAACAGGCCAAGTGACAGGTGAGTGTGTGTGAGAGTGTGTGTGTGTGTGTGTGTGTGTGTGTGTGTGTGTGTGCGGGATACTGAGGATAGCCTAGCCTGGCGTTCTCGTAGACGGAGCTTGGTCTGGCAAAAAAATCCCATAGACAGGAAGTTCTCAGAGGTGGGATCAACGGGCGTCTGTCAAAAGGCCTCTGTATACTACAGCCAGACGGAGCTACAACCAATCAGATCACTGATTCTTATGACGTATGCGTAGCTTTCGTTTTTTATTGCTTCCTGATTTCTCGGTCAGGACAGGTTGGCTGACTTGCAAAGGACAGTAGCCCAGGAGCTATAAGTAGCCCAGGATACTTATAGCTCTGTACTCCAGTGCACACGGATGGCTTTGTTTCCCCAGTACAGCCGATAGTCACTTCACTGCACCAGAGCAATTCTACAGTAGATCCAGCAGATAGTTTTTTATTCCCGTGGAGAACAACTAAAGTCCCAGAAGAATGGGCCAGTGTGAAAGATCTAGTCTGGGGCGATGATGGTTCTTTAGCCGACCCGGGTGGATGAGGGATCCACTATCATCCAGAAACCGTTCAGTACACACACCAGGTCCAGCTGAGAGTCCAGTCCCAGGAGGAGGCACCGGTTCTCCTTGAGTCCAGTCCTAGGTAGAAGTGACAGTTCTCCCTGAGTTCCAGTGCTAGGAGGAGCCGACGGTTCTCCCTGAGTTCTGGTCCTAGGAGGAGGCGACGGTTCTCCCTGAGTTCTGGTGCCACCTCAGCACCAGAAAGCTCCTATTGGCTCCGGTCCGCCAGATTATTGGGCCGGATAGATATGTTTAGACTTCTCAACGGAGGACTAAAGAAGACAAAACACACAATGTATAATTTATCCTTACAGTAACATTTGCTCACCCTTAGTTTGTCTTCAGACAATCTTTACAATCTTTTTTTTTATTTAAGAATTCTGATAATCCTCAATAACAGCATTTGGATAATCCTTAACATAAATATTCTACTCATTGAAAGTTTGCTTTACACAAATGTCTTTCAGCTTTTAGACTTTTTAAATTTATTTCAGCATTTGGATAATCCTTAAATATATATTCAAAATATTCTAAATATTATACGTAAATATTCTAGTTTGCTTTACACAAATGTAATTTGCAGTTTTTAAATAAGACTTAAATTCATGCTAAAGTAACTTCACACAAACTGTACAAACACAGCCATCACACAGCCATCACACAGCGTCCCCTCTCTGCCCACATTTCCACTGAGCACATTTCAGCTCACCTGCCTGGAGAGGTCTACAAGACTACAACACTCACCTGCCTAACAGGGTCTACAGGACTACAGGACTCACCTGCCTAACAGCGTCTACAGGACTACAACACTCACCTGCCTGTCCTCAACAGGACTACAACACTCACCTGCCTAACAGGGCCTACATGACTACAACACTCACCTGTGTAGCGAGGTCAACAGGACTCACCTGTCTAACAGGGTCTACAGGACTACAACACTCACCTGCCTAACAGCGTCTACAGGACTACAACACTCACCTGCCTGGCGAGGTCAACAGGACTACAACACTCACCTGCCTGGCGAGGTCAACAGGACTCACCTGCGTGGCGAGGTCAACAGGACTCACCTGCGTGGCGAGGTCTACAGGACTACAGGACTCACCTGCGTGGCGAGGTCAACAGGACTGTGTGTTTGAGCAGCTCCAGTAACCCTAGTGCTCAGACCTGTGGGGTCATGGGTCATCATGACATCATCTCCTGTCCACCTGGTGTGAGGTGAGGTGTGAGGTGCCCACCTGGTGTGAGGTGAGGTGTGGTTGAATCCTGAGAGGGGTCGGCAGCATCATCATGAATCCACAGCAGCGTTTCCACTCCCACCATTACTCATGCAGCAGCAGCTCCCATTAGTCCACTCTTCAGCTCTCAGCAGAGCCTAGCTGTGTGTGTGTGTGTGTGTGTGTGTGTGTGTGTGTGTGTGTGTGAGAGAGAGAGAGAGAGG
>CM059269.1:2498075-2510575 GCA_030347295.1 Setipinna tenuifilis
AGATGGCACAGAACACAAAGGTGCCACATCAAATGACTGCCACAGAAAATATGGACAAACATACTGTACATACAGACACAGCCAGACAAAGACACACACACACACACACACATGCAGACATGTAGACAGATACACATGCAAACACACACACACACACACACACACACATAGTGTCTAATAGCTTGCAAATGCATGCACATACACACAGACAGACACACACATACACACATGCAGTCATAAATGTCTCCCAGTACACACACGTATGGAGACCCAAACATAGTTATACTGTACACACATATGAACAAACACACAACACACCCACACAAAGGCACAAAGGTGCATGCACACACATGCATACACAGACAGACCTTTGCACACACACACACACACACACACACACACACACACACACACACACACACACAGAGTCACAATACAAACACATGTCTATGGGTGTGACATATGGCAAAATAGTGTATGTGCACTACCAATTAGAAAATACAGAATTCAAATGTATGGTTGGCAACTATTACCAAAACATTGTACAGAAAACTGCACATCCGCTAATACACACACAAACACACACACACACACACACACACACACACACAAACACACACACACACACACACACACACAAACACACACACACACACACACACACACACACACACACACACACACACACACACACACACACACATACACACACACACAGGATTGTGTTGTTTACATGTAAGACTCTTTCAGGAAGATGTGTAGTCAGGCACCTTGATGTGGGCTCTAGGTTGTCCATACAGCTGCCTGCATAAAAAAGCACTTTCATCTGAACATCACACGACCTTTATCACCCAACATCAGAGAGTGGGAGAGGAAAGAGAGAGAGAGAGAGAGAGAGGGAGAGAGAGAGAGAGAGAGAGAGAGAAAGAAAGAAAAGGAGAGAGACAGACAGGCACTTAGATGACAGGGTGAAACTTTCAGAGCCATTTTAACGGACACAGTGTGATGTTTTTTTGTTTTGTTTTTTTGAGCGGGGTACTGTGTGTTTGCAATTTCACAGCACAGTATTTTGATGACACCCTGACCAGTACATTGAGACCCACAGCTTTGTGTCCCACATGGTTTTCTGTAGCAGCTTATAGAATTTCATTAATGATGGTGTGTGTGTGTGTGTGTGTGTGTGTGTGTGTGTGAGAGAGAGAGAGAGAGAGTGAGTGTGTGTGTCTGTGTGAACAGACAGCAGCAGCAGTCATGCCTTCCTTCTTTATGAGCTCTCTGAGATGGGAAACATCACCACCTCCTGGACATGAAGGATATTGCAAGGTAACACACGCATGACCCATCTGCAATTTGTTTTTGGAAACAGCAATTTTACAAATTACACAAATACAGATTTCATTTAGAATCATTTATTAATTTTTGTTTCTGCACAACAGTAATGTAGAGTAATACAGTAGTAGCAGGCTGATAGATAGATAGATAGATAGATAGATAGATAGATAGATAGATAGATAGATAGATAGATAGATAGATAGATAGATTTACTTTATAAAAAGCCTATGTCTCCTCCATCATTGACGATGCCACAATTTCACAAATTGATGCAAATTTTATTTATTCATTTTGTTTCTGCAATACATTAATAAGTAATACATAAATAGTGGGCTGTTGTTGATGTATGTTCTGTGCTTCCTGCATTGGATCAAAAGGTCACACTGACTGCACAATGGATCCACAACACGTGGCATAGTCTCAGGTACAGTCATATGACATGGTTTGTGACTGTCCTACAGTTTTGACAACATGTAAAACAATTTACTTATTTTCAATTAAATGAACATCAGGGAAATCGTGAGGCCTGAAAGAGAACTTCACTCTGAAGAGCACTCAAGTTTGAGGAGTTTGTGTTGTGACTATGCTAAACTTTTAAGGACATTTAAAACAATTTAAATGCCTGCCCTTGAGATGTCTACCCTGCACACTAACCATATTTCCCTGTTGATTTAAGAAGTGTTCAATGTCACAGCAAGCTGTCTCAATCAAGGAATGGATCCCCATCTTACAAAATGTAGAACATTCTTTGAAAGAGAAAGAATATATATATAAGAATATATATTGCACAATAAAAGAAAAGTTTCAGAAAAGAAAAGAAAAGGATTTCAGTGGAATTCAACAGATTACAAATAAACTAACAACGTAAGATTTAAACACGTTCAGATCATATTTGGAAAATAAAAGACAGTGTTTCATGATGAGCATGTCTGAAAGTGCCCTTGTGAAGCATCATAATGCTATGCTATAAGCCTTTACAGCATTAAGTGGCAGAGTGCGCTATAAAGCTTTTTTGACCTCTTGATGATGACCATGATGAGATGAAATAGGTCAAAGAAGGTTTATAATGCACTGTGTCACTTACAGTTGTAAAGCTTCATAACGTAGCATTATAATGCTTTATGAGTGCAGTCATCAGTATGTACAAACAGTTGTAAATACTTATGTTAATCATTATAAAGCTTTATGGATGCATTATAACCCTTTATAGACGTGTTTATAAGGTCTTGGGTTCATAAAAAAGTGTTACCAAAGGGCCCTTTGCCATTTGCCCTGTAATGTGCAGCAGAGCAGATCATATGACCTGAGGACATTCTTACATCAACAAACTACAGGACAGGCCATTCAGGCTTCATAATGCTTCATAATGCTTCATAAGGGATATTCACACTTTACCACCATGCCACAAATAAGTCATAAGCAAGTCATATATAACATGACCAATGGAAGTGATGTCTGATCTAACTGTGCTGCTCTACTCTTACTGAGGCCTTCACTGGTAGAATCCTCACAGGAGAGATGTTAGAGGCAATATTAAAGTATGGAAACACTCTCTCAGTGAAAGTGTGTGTGAGAGTGTGGAGGTGTGTGTTACTGTCAGGGTCAGAGAATGACAGCTTTCCTCTGTCCCAGTCCAGCTGCACTCTGATCCTCTGGGGTTTCTGCTTCACTGTGAGGAGAGTGGAGGGCTGTGGTGAGGCACGGGCTCCATATTTACCATCTTTATACCACACACACCACCGTCCACTCATGGAGGAATAGTCTCCCTTCCTCTGGTGAGACTCTGTCATCACACCCATAAACCAGTTATTATTCTCCCCAGCCTCCACATCCCAGCAGTGTGTCCCTGAGTTAAAGCCCTCAGAGCCCAGGACACTGGTATACTCATCAAATCTCTCTGGGTTATCAGGAAGCTGCTGCATCTCATCACCACGTGTCACACTGGTTAGATCCTCAGACAGGATGAGATTATCAGCTGCAGTGTTGGGATCCAGAGTGACAGGAGCTGCAGAGAGGAAGAACACACACATGAGCTGAACACTGAATGATGTGTCATAAGGACATAAATTAGCTGCAGGGACACAAACACACACACACACACACACACACACACACACACACACACACAGTCATGGTTTGTTGTCTCATCAACCAAACTGACTGGTCTTGACCATTCACACACACACTCACCTCCCAAAACACACACACACACACACACACACACACACACACACACAGTTTTCTACTAACTGACACTGACTGGTCTTACACTGACACACATACACACACACACACACACACACACACACATGTGCGGACGCACATTGGCTGGACATGCTGCTCTGTGTATCAGCTCATCGTCTTCAATTACTGCGATGAAGGAAACAAAGTTTTCTTCTAACTGACACTGACACAGCCATGCACACACACACACACACACACACACTGTGAAGCTGAACATCACTTTAATGGACTGCTGTGATTGGTCCTCTGGTGCTGTGATAAGCCAATCATGTTCTCTCCACCCGTACCATGACTGGAGAGAGAGAGAGAGAGAGAGAGAGAGAGAGAGAGAGAGAGAGAGAGTCTGTGTGTGTGTGTGTGTGTGTGTGTGTGTGTGTGTGTGTGTGTGTGTGTGTGTGTGTGTGTGTACGCACTGTATTGGACAATCTCCTGCATCTTCTCCCAGACTCTGAACTTCAGGTTGCCCAGGTGCTTTGCCACATTGATCAGAGCTCCTGAAAGCCTTTCTGGATCCTGCAGTGTGCACTGGGCTCTGGAATAACATTCAGGAGTCAGTGCTGCTGTGGGTTTGGGTTCAGAACCACAGACAAGAGAGAGACAGGAGGCACATCACTCACCTTTCCACTGTGCTCTTGTAGTTCTGGGGAATAAAGAAAAAAATAATGAAGTATTTTGTCACTGTCAGATATCAAATTCCCCTTTGCCATCATAAGTTGTAACATAGAAATGCAAATTATTATTGTCAAAAAATTGGCTTTGGTATGTGTCTCACATTAAAATTTCATTCTCTCATTATTATTAAATGGCAAATGCTTCTCCACATTATTTGGTATATCTGCCTTTTCCAACTTCATTATTAGCCTTTGAGTGATTGACTGAAATTAAGTATACTGGGGTATATGCAGTAGATATGTTTAAATGCGTGGTGATTCCTTCATTTTCATCTTCGCACATTCCCCTTCATAATTAAATATTTACCCAGCAGCCATTTCTTAATTTAAAGGACATTTAGCAATAAAGGTGTTGTAAAGGTGTTGTAAAGGAAATTTATTAAATATGCTTAACATACCTTTTGTAATATGCTTTGCATACCTTTATGTAACACCTCACCTGTCACTGGTCAGAGGAAAATAAAGTTTAAGAATTCATTATGATGGTTAAACAGAAGCCATTTCCATTTTACCTGCAGGAATGTGACATCATCAGCTTTCATCTCCTCCTCTATGGCTCTGATTGTGTCTGACAGAGACGAGATCTCTCTGCTCATCTTCTCAATCTTCTCCTTCATCATCTGACTCTTCTGCTCCTCTTCCTCCCTCAGTGCAGCTATCCTGGCTGCCTCTTCATCTCGTAGAAACTGGTGAAGCTTCTCAAACTCCTCCTTGATCTGCTTCTCTGTATGCTGGGTCTGGCTCTAAATTAACAAACAGAATAGACTATTTTATCACTTTTTTACTGTAAAAAAGGACAGTTGATATGTAATGCCACTATCCCTACCTTAATATGGGCTGCTATTTGGTCACAGATGAGTTTCTCTTCTTCAAATGTCTTCAGTTTCTTTGTCAGAGGCTCCAGTTGGATCTCCAGTTCCTCCTGAAATATAAACAGATTAACTGCTGAATTATACTTTTTACCACTAACTACAGGCACCACAGACCTGCACTGGAACTGTACAGTATTGGCCATAATGGAATTATATTATATTATATTATATTATATTATATTATATTATATTATATTATATTATATTATATTATATTATATTGTATTATATTACTCATGTGGCATACAGCATTAAAGTGTAACTGTAGTTTTATTAGTGTGGTCATTCGAGTAACCTTACCTTAATGTCTTCCACAGCCTCATCGATAGGAATGAAGTTGTGGTTTCTGTGTGTCTTTGAATCTCGACACACCACACACACAGGCTGTTTATCATCCAAACAGAAGAGCTTGAGTTTCTCACTGTGCAGACTGCAGAGCACCTCAGACCCTGCTGAAGCTCTCTGGTTTCTCTGCTGTAAGAATGCCTCACACACATTCCTTAAAGCAAGGTTTGGGGGCAAGTGCTCCTTTGATGATTTTCTTCTACAGACTGGACATTCCCTTGATCCTTTGGTCTTCCAGAACTGCTGCAGACAGGCCTTACACACACTGTGACTACAGGACATAAAAACAGGATCCTTGTAGATGTCACAGCACACAGGACAGGTGTAATCCTCTTCTGAAACTGAAGCCATTTCCTCCTAAAGTCTTTATCGGCAAACTTTGCTTTCACTTTAGGCACCTAAAAAAAATCACAAATCTCCTGAATCAGCAAGGCAAATAGCTTCACAAATATGTTTCCACAAATGTCCTATTACTTTGTCTCTTCGGAATATGTACCGGAGTTCTAATGATCACAGAACGGAGGGGTAAGAACAGCCCGTCTCAGAGTCTCTCACCTGCAGACTTGGTGAGTCAGAGGGAGGTGGCAACAAAAATGGATCGTGATTGGTCAATCCTGATACATATCTTGATGAACCCATTTTTATATCCTCGCACTGGGTTTATTACAGTTCACACTGAGGTCTGAAGACTTACCTGTTATCAGTGACTGATAGAGAGACACAGGCTGACTCCAGATCAGTAAATTATTGTACTCATACAGGTCTAACACACACCATGGAATGATCCCACCTTGGAAAAATGTTAGCATTACTGGGTACCAGCACATGTGTGTGTGTGTGTGTGTGTTTGTGTGTGTGTGTGTGTGTGTGTGTGTGTGTGTGTGTGTGTGTGTGTGTGTGTTTGCAGTGACTGGAAGACACAGCCCTGCTTAATGGGCAATACAGATTGTTTGCAATGCATTAAAACCAGCACACTCTCCCATCACAGACTATGTGTCAGACACGTGGATGTTAACATTACTGGCTATAGTGAGACCACATTACTGGCTATAGTGAGACCATAGTACTAGTATCTGGACCCAGAACAACAGTGTCATCAGGATGTACATGGTTGTTGTACTGACGGAGACTCCAGATCAGTGGAGTACACCCAGCCTGTGCCCTCCCTGACTGTGCTTATGTGGGTTAATGATCCACTCAGTAGCACTGCCATGCTGTGGGGCCAAAGTCAACTCTTTCCCTCTGCCGTCTGACGCAATGTTAACGCCATCTCAGGTGTGCAGCCTCCATTTTAAAGGCAAACTATGAGACTAATGTATGCATTCTTAGATAGATAGATAGATAGATAGATAGATAGATAGATAGATAGAGAGACTGAACTGATTGATTGATTGATTGATTGATTTACTTTATTGGTCCCAAGGTGGGGAATTGACAGGTAGTTACATAATGACATGTATGAACAAACAGAAGCAAGAAAACACAATGAGGAAAAGAGCACAACTAAGGCATACTAAGGGATATACAATATGAAAACAACAAAAGTGTAGAATATAAAAAGTGTGTATACAAAACGTAATAGGTAATGTAGTGTAGTTTAATACAGAGAGAAAATAGGGCTTAAAAATCTAAATATAAAATAAATGAAATAACTATAAAGAAAAATAAATACAGGATGGTAAAACTGTACGGAAACACACACAGGGATAGATGTGTAATCGAGCAAGTTTTACCAGTCAGGGACACTTAAGAAATAGTAACCCCACACACACTCAAGGAGATAGATGTACCTAAGTAAGTTGCCTAGTCTGGGATACTTCAGGTGCCACATTTAAGGACATTTAAAACTATTTCAAAGTCTGCACTTGAGATGTCTACCCTGCACACAAACAACATTTATCTGTTGTTTTAAGATGTGTTCAGTGTCACAGCAAATTCTCTCAATCAAGGTATTGATCACCATCTTACAAAATGTAGAACATTAATCGTGTAGGAGAAAGAAATACCCCCAATACATCTTGCTTTTTAAATTATTTTAAAAAATGCAATACAATTAAAGTTTTAGAAAAGAAAAGGAAGAGGTTCAGGGGAATTCAACAATAAACTAACAATGTTAGAATTAAACACGTTTAGATCATATTTGGAAAATAAGGAACAGTGTTTAATAATGAGCATCACTGAAAGTGCCCTTGTAAAGCATCATAATGCTTATAACTTAGCATTATAATGCTATCCGAATGCAGTCATCAGTATGTATAAACAGTTGTGAATACTTATGTCAATCATTATAAAGCTGTATAGAGGCATTATAACCTATTATGAATGTGTGTATAAGGTCTTGTGAAATGCCATTTGCCCTTTAATGTGCAGCATTGGCAGAGTTCAGATCATGTGACACCTGCGAACATTCTCACAGCACCAAACCACAGGACAGAACAGGTCATTCAGACTTCATAATGCTTCATAATGCTTCATAATGCTTCATAAGGGATATTCACACTTTACCAGCATGTCACAAGTCATAAATAACATGACCTACAGTAAGGAAGTGGTGTCTGATCTAACTGTGCTGCTCTACTCTTACTGAGGCCTTCACTGGTAGGATTCTCACAGGAGAGATGTTAGAGGGAATATTAAAGTATGGAAATACTCTCTCAGTGAAAGTGTGTGTGACATTGTGTAGGTGTGTGTTACTATCAGGGTCAGAGAATGACAGCTTTCCTCTGTCCCAGTCCAGCTGCACTCTGATCCTCTGGAGTTTCTGCTTCACTGTGAGGAGAGTGGGGGGCTGTGGGCTAGACTGTACTCCATATTTACCATCTTTATGCCCAACAAACCACATTCCACTCATGGCGGCACACTCTGCCTTCCTCTGGAGAGACTCTGTCATCACACCCACATTCCACCATGGATTCTCCCCAACCTCCACATCCCAGCAGCGTGTCCCTGAGTTAAAGCCCTCAGAGCCCAGGACACTGGTATACTTATCAAATCTCTCTGGGTTATCAGGAAATGGCTGCATCTCATCACCACGTGTCACACTGGTCAGATCCTCAGACAGGATGAGATTGGGTTTAGCAGTGTTGGGATCCAGAGTGACAGGAGCTGCAGGGACACAAACACACACACACACACACACACACACACACACACACACACACACACACACAGGTTTGTTGTCTCATCCCCCAAACTGACTGGTCCTGACCACTCACACACACACTCACTTCCCCAACTACACACACACACACACACACACGTGTGCGGACACACATTGGCTGGACATGCTGCTCTGTGTATCAGCTCATTGTCTTCAGTTACTGTGATGAAGGCATCTTTCACTGACACACGCACGCACACACAAACACACAGACAAACACACAGACTGAAGGAAGTATCATCACTGTAATGGACGCCTCTGATTGGTCCTCTGGTTCTGTGATGAGCCAATCACGTTCTCTCCACCCCTGGCATGATTGTGGGCAATCAGTACCTGCAACGAACAGTAAGCAGCTCTGTGCTGCACCTGTGTGTGTGTGTGTGTGTGTGTGTGTGCGTGCGTGCGTGCGTGCGTGTAATGTAGTACAGCAGCACAGGTGACTTTATTGTCACTGTATTTGTTCAGTAACAGCATCAGTCCTGCAGCATTAGCTACAGCAGCATTAACCAGCAGCAGCTTCAAGCAGATCAACCAGACCAACCATTTACACAGATACATCCTATAAACAAGAGTTTCCTGATTGGACTTCAGTCTGTCTTTCTGGTTGAATTCAGGGTTAGTGTGTGTGTGTGTGTGTGTGTGTGTGTGTGTGTGTGTGTGTGTGTGTGTGTGTGCATGTGTACTCACTGTACTGAACAATCTCTGAACAAAGCTGCACAGTTCTGTGCTACACCTCTGTGTGTGTGCATGTGTGTGTGTACTCACTGTATTGGACAATCTCCTGCATCTTCTCCCAGACTCTGAACTTCAGGTTGCCCAGGTGCTTTGCCACATTGATCAGAGCTCCTGAAAGCCTCTCTGGATCCTGCAGTGTGCACTGGGCTCTGGAATAACATTCAGGAGTCAGTGCTGCTGTGGGTTTGGGTTCAGAACCACAGACAAGAGAGAGACAGGAGGCACATCACTCACCTTTCCACTGTGTTCTTGTAGTGCTGGGGGAAAAAAGAAAAAAAAGTCAAGTACTTTATTACTGTCAGATATCAAATCCCCCTTTGTCATCATGAGTTGGAACATAAAAATGAAAATTATTATTGGAAGAATTTCTGAAATTGGCTTTGGTATGTATCTCACATCAAAATTTCATTCTCAAAACTACAGGTTACACCTTAACATCAGAGTCACTTTTGCACATTACAAAAGCATTTTCTCATGATTATTAAATGGCAAATGCTTCTCCACATTATTTGGTATTTCTGTCTTGTCCGACATTATTAGCCTTTGAGTGGTTGACTGAAATTAAGTATACTGTGGTATATGCAGTAGATATGTTTAAATATGTGGTGATTCCCTCATCTTCATATTTCAAATATTTACCCAACAGCAATTTATTAATTTAGTGAACATTTAGTAAAAAAATGTGTTATGGAAATGTATTAAATATGCATTACAGGTAATGAGCTTTGCATACCTTTATGTAACACCTCACCTGTCATTGGTCAGAGGAAAATTCATTATGATGGTTAAACAGAAGCCATTTCCATTTTACCTGCAGGAATGTGATGTCATCAGTTCCCATCTTCTCTTCTATGGCTCTGATTGTGTCTGAAAGAGATGAGATCTCTCTGCTCATCTTCTCAATCTTCTTCTTCATCATCTGACTCTTCTGCTCCTCTTCCTCCCTCAGTGCAGCTATCCTGGCTGCCTCTTCATCTCGTAGAAACTGGTGAAGCTGCTCAAACTCCTCCTTGATCTGCCTCTCTGTGTGCTGAGTCTGACTCTAGTCAAGTCAAGTCAAGTCAGGTCAAGTTTATTTGTATAGCGCATGTCATACACAAAGGCAGTTCAATGTGCTTAACAAAAATAAAAGCAAAGAACAATATAAAAGCATTAAAGTCTAAAACTCTAGATTAGCAAACAGAATAGATTGCGTTATTACTTTTTTTACTGCAAAAAAGCACAGTTGATATTTAACGCCACTATCCCTACCTTAATATGGGCTGCTGTTTGGTCACAGATGAGTTTCTCTTCTTCAAATGTCTTCAGTTTCTTTGTCAGGGGCTTCAGTTTGATCTTGAGTTGCTCCTGAAAAACAGATTAACTGCTGAATTAGACTTTCTATCAGTAACTACAGGCAACACAGACCTGCACTGCAACTGTACGGGATTGGCCATTATAGAGAATGTTCTAGATATATTATATTATATTATACTATATTATATTATATTATATTATATTATATTATATTATATTATATTATAACAGTTTTGTTAGTGTGGTCATTCGAGTAACCTTACCTTGATGTCTTCCACAGCCTCATCGATAGGAATGAAGTTGTGGTTTCTGTGTGTCTTTGAGTCTCGACACACCAGACACACAGGCTGTTTATCATCCAGACAGAAGAGCTTGAGTTTCTCACTGTGCAGACTGCAGAACACATCAGACCCTGCTGAAGCTCCCTGACTTCTCTGCTGTAAGAACGCCTCACACAGGTTCCTCAAAGCGAGGTTTGGGGGCAAGTGCTCCTTCGATGATTGATTTTCTTCTACAGACTGGACATTCCCTTGATCCTTTGGTCTTCCAGAACCGCTGCAGACAGGCCTTACACACACTGTGACTACAGGACATAAAAACAGGATCCTTGTAGATGTCACAGCACACAGGACAGGTGTAATCCTCTTCTAAAACTGAAGCCATTTCCTCCTAAAGTCTTTATCGGCAAACTTTGTTTTCACTTTAGGCACCTAAAAAAACACGAATCTCCTGAATCAGCAAGGCAAATAGCTTCACAAATATGTTTCCACAAATGTCCTATTACTTTGTCTCTCCGGAATATGTACCTGAGTTCTAATGATCACAGACGGCCCGTCTCGGAATCTCTCACCTGCAGCCTTGATGAGTCAGAGGGAGGTTCTGCAGCAAAAATGGATTGTGATTGGTCAATCCTGCTACATATCTTGATGAACCTGTTTTTATATCTTCACACTGGGTTCATTACAGTTCACACTGAGGTCGGAAGACTTACCTGTTATCAGTGACTGAGAGAGACACAGGCTGACTCCAGATCAGTAAATTATTGTACTCATACAGGTATAACACACACCATGTGACAGAACTCTGGCTGTACTGTACCAAGGCCCAAAGACAGCAGTCTCTTGATGGCATGCTGGAAAAATGTTAACATTACTGGGTACCAGCACATGTGTTTTCAAATGAGCTTGGAGCTTGTGTGTGTGTGTGTTCGTTTGTGTGTGTGTTTGCAGTGACTGGAAGACACACAGCCTGGCTTGCTGGGCAACACAGATTGTTTGCAATGCATTAAAACCAGCACACTCTCCCAACACAGTCTATGTGTCAGACACATGGATGTTAACATTACTGGCTATACGTGAGTAGTACTAGTATCTGGGCCCAGAACAACAGTGTCATCAGGATGTACATGGTTGTTGTGCTGTACTGACGGAGACTCAGGCTGACCCCAGATCAGTGGAGTGCATCCAGCCTGTGCCCTCCCCGACTGTGCTCATGTGGGTTAATGATCCACTCAGTAGCGCTGCCATGCAGTGCCGTGGGGCCAAAGTCAACTCTTTCCCTCTGCCGTCTGACGCAGTGTTAACGCCTCCATCTCAGGTGTGCAGCCTCCATTTTAAAGGCAAACTATGAGACTAATGTATGCATTCTTAACAGATAGATAGATAGATAGATAGATAGATAGATAGATAGATAGATAGATAGATAGATAGACTGAACTGATTGATTGATTGATTTACTTTATTGGTCCCAAGGTGGGAAATTTACATGTAGTTACAGCATGACATGTACGGACAAACAGAGGCAAGAAAACACAGTGAGGAAAAGAGCACAACTAAGGCATACTAA
>CM059269.1:2520575-2535575 GCA_030347295.1 Setipinna tenuifilis
TATCAGCAAACTTTGTTTTCACTTTAGACACCTAAAAAAATCACAAATCTCCTGAATCAGCAAGGCAAATAACTTCACAAATGTGGTTCCACGAATGTCCTATTACTTTGTCTCTTCGGAATATGTACCTGAGTTACAATGATCACAGAACGGAGGGGTAAGAACAGCCCGTCTCGGAATCTCTCACCTGCAGACTTGGTGAGTCAGAGGGAGGTTCTGCAGCAAAAATGGATCGTGATTGGTCAATCCTGCTACATATCATGATGAACCCACTTTTATATCCTCACACTGGGTTTATTACAGTTCACACTGAGGTCCGAAGACTTATCTGTTATCAGTGACTGATAGAGAGACACAGGCTGACTCCAGATCAGTAAATTATTGTACTCATACAGGTATAACACACACCATGTGACAAAACTCTGGCTGTACTGTACCAAGGCCCAAAGACAGCAGTCTCTTGATGGCACGTTGGAAAAATGTTAGCATTACTGGGTACCAGCACATGTGTTTTCAAAGGAGCTTGGAGCTTGTGTGTGTGTGTGTTCGTTTGTGTGTGTGTGTTTGCAGTGACTGGAAGACACACAGCCTGGCTTGCTGGGCAACACAGATTGTTTGCAATGCATTACCACCAGCACACTCTCCCAACACAGACTATGTGTCAGACACATGGATGTTAACATTACTGGCTATACGTGAGACCATAGTACTAGTATCTGGCCCCAGAACAACAGTGTCATCAGGATGTACATGGTTGTTGTACTGACGGAGACTCAGGCTGACCCCAGATCAGTGGAGTACACCCAGCCTGTGCCCTCCCCGACTGTGCTCATGTGGGTTAATGATCCACTCAGTAGCGCTGCCATGCAGTGCCGTGGGGCCAAAGTCAACTCTTTCCCTCTGCTATCTGACGCAGTGTTAACGCCTCCATCTCAGGTGTGCAGCCTCCATTTTAAAGGCAAACTATGAGACTAATGTATGCATTCTTAACAGATAGATAGATAGATAGATAGATAGATAGATAGATAGACTGAACTGATTGATTGATTGATTTACTTTATTGGTCCCAAGGTGGGAAATTTACATGTAGTTACAGCATGACATGTACGGACAAACAGAGGCAAGAAAACACAGTGAGGAAAAGAGCACAACTAAGGCATACTAAGGGATATACAATATGAAAACAACAAAAGTGTAGAATATAAAAAGTGTGTATACAAAACGTAATAGGTAATGTAGTGTAGTTTAATACAGAGAGAAAATAGGGCTTAAAAGTCAAAATATAAAATAAATGAAATAACTATGAAGAAAAATAAATACAGGATGGTAAACCAGCTAAGGTGCATTAGTGGGTAAGGGCCAGGGCCTGTACGGAAACACACACACAGGGATAGATGTGTAATCGAGCAAGTTTTACCAGTCAGGGACACTTAAGAAATAGTAACCCCACACACACTCAAGGAGATAGATGTACCTAAGTAAGTTGCCTAGTCTGGGATACTTCAGGTGCCACATTTAAGGACATTTAAAACAATTTCAAAGTCTGCACTTGAGATGTCTACCCTGCACACAAACAACATTTATCTGTTGTTTTAAGATGTGTTCAGTGTCACAGCAAATTCTCTCAATCAAGGTATTGATCACCATCTTACAAAATGTAGAACATTAATCGTGTAGGAGAAAGAAATACCCCCAATACATCTTGCTTTTTAAATTATTTTTAAAAAAGCAATAAAATTAAAGTTTTAGAAAAGAAAAGGAAGAGGTTCAGGGGAATTCAACAATAAACTAACAATGTTAAAATTAAACACGTTTAGATCATATTTGGAAAATAAGGAACAGTGTTTAATAATGAGCATCACTGAAAGTGCCCTTGTAAAGCATCATAATGCTTATAACATAGCATTATAATGCTATCCGAATGCAGTCATCAGTATGTATAAACAGTTGTGAATACTTATGTCAATCATTATAAAGCTGTATAGAGGCATTATAACCCCTTATGAATGTGTGTATAAGGTCTTGTGAAATGCCATTTGCCCTTTAATGTGCAGCATTGGCAGAGTTCAGATCATGTGACACCTGCGAACATTCTCACAGCACCAAACCACAGGACAGGTCATTCAGATTTCATAATGCTTCATAATGCTTTATAATGCTTCATAAGGGATATTCACACTTTACCAGCATGTCACAAGTCATAAATAACATGACCTACAGTAAGGAAGTGATGTCTGATCTAACTGTGCTGCTCTACTCTTACTGAGGCCTTCACTGGTAGGATCCTCAGAGGAGAGATGTTAGAGGCAATATTAAAGTATGGGAACACTCTCTCAGTGAAAGTGTGTGTGAGAGTGTGTAGGTGTGTGTTACTGTCAGGGTCAGAGAATGACAGCTTTCCTCTGTCCCAGTCCAGCTGCACTCTGATCCTCTGGAGTTTCTGCTTCACTGTGAGGCGAGTGGAGGGCTGTGGTGAGGCACGTGCTTTATATTTACCATGTTTATAAAACACATTCCACCGTCCACTCATGCAGTTGTAGTCTCCCTTCCTCTGGAGAGACTCTGTCATCACACCCACACTCCACCATGTGTTCTCCCCAACCTCCACATCCCACCAGTGTGTACCTGAGTTGAAGCCCTCAGAGCCCAGGACACTGGCATAGTGATCAAACCTCTCTGGGTTATCAGGAAGCTGCTGCATCCCATCATCTTCTCTCACACTGGTCAGATCCTCAGACAGGATGAGAGTATCAGCTGCAGTGTTGGGATCCAGAATGACAGGAGCTGCAGAGACACACACACACACAGACCTGGTTTCTTGTCACTTGTGACACTCTACCAAACTGACCAGTCCTGACCACTCACACACACAGTCAACTGCAGCACACACACACGTGGACACACACACATACACACACACACACACACACATAAATATGTTGGCCAAACATTGCTGCTCTAACATTGCTGTATTGGCTAATTCTCCCCACGACCTGTGATGAAGGAAACAGTGTCTCTCTCTCTCACACACACACACACACACACACACACACATAAGGTGAACTGAATCATCCCTCTAAGGTGCTGCTGTGATTGGTTTTCTGGTGATGTGATGAGCCAATCACCTTCTCTCCCCTAGCATGACTTGAACATTAGGCAGCTCTCTGCTGCACAACTCTGTGCTACAACTTTGTGTGTGTGTGTGTGTGTGTTTGTGTTTGTGTGTGTTTGTGTGTGTGTGTGTGTGTGTGTGTGTGTGTGTGTGTGTGTGTGTGTGTGTGTGTGTGTGTGAACAGTAAGTAACAGTAAGTAGCTCTGTTCTGCACAGTACGTTTTCTGTTTTTTAATCCCCGGCACCACCTGTGTGACGAGATATTTGCATACACGACTTACAGTACTCTATTATTACTCTGACTGTTCAGCAACTGTGTGTGTGTGTGTGTGTGTGTGTGTGTGTGTGTGTGTGTGTGTGTGTGTGTGTGTGTGCATGTGTACTCACTGTACTGAACAATCTCCTGCATCTTCTCCCAGACTCTGAACTTCAGGTTGCCCAGGTGCTTTGCCACATTGATCAGAGCTCCTGAAGGCCTCTCTGGATCCTGCAGTGTGCACTGGGCTCTGGAATAACATTCAGGAGTCAGTGCTGCTGTGGGTTTGGGTTCAGAACCACAGACATAGAGAGACAGGAGGCACATCACTCACCTTTCCACTGTGCTCTTGTAGTTCTGGGGAAAAAAGAAAAAATGTCAAGTACTTTATCAAATCCCCCTTTGCCATCATGAGTTGGAACGTAAAAATGCAAATTATTATTGGCAGAATTTTTAGAATTGGCTTTGGTATGTATCTCACATCAAAATTTAATTCTCGAAACTACCTGTTCCACCTTAACATCAGAGTCACTTTTGCGCACTACATAATTTTTCTCATTATTATTAAATGGCAAATGCTTCTCCACATTATTTGCTATGTCTGTCTTTTCCAGCTTCATTATTAGCCTATGAGTGGTTGACTGAAATTAAGAATACTGTAGTATACATAGTAGATGTGTTTAAATGTGTGGTGATTCCTTCATTTTCATCTTTACACATTCCCCTTCATAATAAAAAATGTGTTATGGAAATTTATTAAATATGCTTAACAGGTAATGACCTTTGCATACCTTTATGTAACACCTCACCTGTCACTGGTCAGAGGAAAATAAAGTTAAAAAATTCATTACGATGGTTAAACAGAAGCCATTTCCATTTTACCTGCAGGAATGTGATGTCATCAGTTCCCATCTGCTCCTCTATGGCTCTGATTGTGTCTGAAAGGGATGAGATCTCTCTGCTCATCTTCTCAATCTTCTCCTTCATCATCTGACTCTTCTGCTCCTCTTCCTCCCTCAGTGCAGCTATCCTGGCTGCCTCTTCATCTCGTAGAAACTGGTGAAGCTTCTCAAACTCCTCCCTGATCTGCCTCTCTGTGTGCTGAGTCTGACTCTAGTCAAGACAAGTCAAGTCAGGTCAAGTTTATTTGTATAGCGCATTTCATACACAAAGGCAGTTCAATGTGCTAAACAAAAATAAAAGCAAAGAACAATATAAAAGCATAAAAGTCTAAAACTCTAGAATAACAAACAGAATAGACTACATTATTACTTTTTTACTGCAAAAAAGGAAAGGTGATATTTAATTCCACTATCCCTACCTTAATATGGGCTGCTGTGTGGTCACAGATGAATTTCTCTTCTTCAAATGACTTCAGTTTCTTTGTCAGGGGCTTCAGTTTGATCTTGAGTTGCTCCTGAAATACAAACAGATTAACTGCTGAATTAGACTTTCTATCAGTAACTACAGGCCCCACAGACCTGCATTGCAACTGTACAGGATTGGCCATTATAGAGAGTGTTCTAGATATATTATATTATATTATATTATATTATATTATATTATATTATATTATATTATATTATATTATATTATATTATATTATAACAGTTTTGTTAGTGTGGTCTTTCGAGTGACCTTACCTTAATGTCTTCCACAGCCTCATCGATAGGAATGAAGTTGTGGTTTCTGTGTGTCTTTGAATCTCGACACACCACACACACCGGCTGTTTATCGTCCAGACAGAAGAGCTTGAATTTCTCACTGTGCAGACTGCAGAGCACCTCTGACCCTGCTAAAGCTCCCTGACTTCTCTGCTGTAAGAATGCCTCACACACATTCCTCAAAGCAAGGTTATGGGGCAGGTTCTCTTTTGAAGATCTTCTCCTGCAGACTGGACATTCCCTTGATCCTTTGGTGTCCCAGAACTGCTGCAGACAGGCCTTACACACACTGTGACTACAGGACATAGAAACAGGATCCTTGTAGATGTCACAGCACACAGGACAGGTGTAATCGTCTTCTGAAGCTGAAGCCATTTCCTCCTAAAGTCTTTATCGGCAAACTTTGTTTTCACTTTAGGCACCTAAAAAAATCACTAATCTCCTGAATCAGCAAGGCAAATAGCTTCACAAATATGTTTCCACAAATGTCCTATTACTTTGTCTCTCTGGAATATGTACCTGAGTTCTAATGATCACAGAACGGAGGGGTAAGAACAGCCTGTCTCGGAATCTCTCACCTGCAGACTTGGTGAGTCAGAGGGAGGTTCTGCAGCAAAAATGGATCGTGATTGGTCAATCCTGATACATATCTTGTCAAACCTGTTTTTATATCTTCACGCTGAGTTTATTACAGTTCAAACTGAAGTATGGAGACTTACCTGTTCTGTTTTCTGAGTCACGGCAAACTCTGTCAAGAATATATGTATTCTTAATTTAAAACGAAGAAGAAGAGGGTTGAAATGAAAAAGAATCAAAAACTGTTGTTTTGAGTGTCAGATAACTTTTCATAATGCTTTTCACATTAGGCTGTCTATACAGCTGCCTGCATCAAAAAGCACTTTCTTCTGAGCATCACAAGGCCTTTAACAACCAACATCAGAGGGGGGGGGATGGGAGGAGTGTGAGAAGAGAAAGACAGAGAGAGAGAGGGAGTGAGAGGAAGGGAGAGACCGAAAGAGAGACGCAGATTGAGACAGGCGCTCAGATGAAAGGGTGAAACTTTCAGAGCCATTTTAACAGACACACTTTATTGTTTTGTATTGGGAGCTACTGTGTGTTTGTAGGCACTTTTACAGCATAGCATTTTGATGCCACCCTGACCAGTGAATTTACACCCACAGCTTTGTGTCCCATGTGGTTTGCCGTATGACTACTACACTCTGTCTGTGGTACTGGGGGGGGGGGGGGGGGGGGGGGTATTGGCAGCTTATGGAATTTGATAGATGATAGAGTGAGTGTGTGTGTGTGTGTGTGTGAGTGAGTGTGTGAGTCTGTGTGAACAGAAAGCAGCATCAGTCATGCCTTCCTGCTTTATGGGCTCTCTGAGCTGGGAAACAGCACCACCTTCTGGACATGAAGGATATCGCAAGGTAACACACACATGACCCATGTGCAATTTGTTTTTGGAAACAGCAATTTCACAAATTTATACAAATACAGATTTCATTTAGAATCATTTATTAGTTTTTGTTTCTGCAGAACAGTAATTTACAGTAATACATTAGTAGCAGGCTGTTGCTGATGTCTGTTCTGTGCTTCCTGCATTGGATCAAAAGAGCACACTGACTGCAGAATGGATCCACAACACGTGGCACAGTCTCAGGTACAGGCATATGACATGGTTTGTGACTGTCCTATACTTCTAACAACATATGAAACAATTTACTTATTTTCAATTAAATGAACATCATGGAAATTGTGAGGCCTGAAAGAGAACTTCACTCTGAAGAGCACTCAAGTTTGAAAAGTTTGTGTTGTGACTATGCTAAACTTTTGAGGACATTTAAAACAAATTAAAAGTCTGCCCTTGAGATGTCTACCCTGCACACTAACCATATTTCCCTGTTGCTTTAAGATGTGTTCAGTGTCACAGACATCAAGGTTCTCTCAATCAAGGTATGGATCCCCATCTTACAAAATGTAGAACATTACATTTGAAAGAGAAAGAAATACCCCCAATATATCTTGCACAATAAAAGAAAAGTTTCAGAAAAGAAAAGAAAAGAAAAGGATTTCAGTGGAATTCAACAGATTACAAATAAAATGTTTCCTGCATTGGAGCAAAAAGTCACACTGACTGCAGAATGGATCCACAAAACAAATTAAAAGTCTGCCCTTGAGGTGTCTACCCTGCACACAAACAATGCTTCCCTATTTTCTTTAATATGTGTTCTGTGTCACAGCAAATTATGCTAATTAAAGTATAGATTCCCAAAAATACAAAATATATTATTTAAAAAAACAATCAAATATGTAAATTACAAAATGTAGAAGATTAAATTTGGAAGAAAAAGAAATACCCCCAATATATCTTGCTTTAGTATTATTTTTTTTAAAAAACAATAAAAGAAAAGTTTCAGAAAAGAAAAGGATTTCAGTGGAATTCAACAGATTACAAATAAACTAACATCGTAAGATTTCAACACGTGCAGATCATATTTGGAAAATAAAAGACAGTGTTTTATGATGAGCATGTCTGAAAGTGCCCTTGTGAAGCATCATAATGCTATGCTAAAAGCCTTTACAGCATTAAGTGGCAGAGTGCGTTATAAAGCTATTTTGACCTCTTGATAATGACCATGATGAGATGAAATAGGTCAAAGAAGGTTTATAATGCACTGTGTCACTTAAAGTTGTAAAGGTTTGTAACACAGCATTATAACGCTATACGAATGCAGTCATCAGTACCATCAAACAGTTGTGATGTCAATCATTATGAAGCTTTATAGATGCATTCTAACCCATTATGAATGTGTTTATAAGGTCTTGTGAAATGCCACTTGCCCTTTAATGTGCAGCATTGGCAGAGTTCAGATCATGTGACACCTGCAAACATTCTCACAGCACCAACTCACAGGACAGGACAGGTCATTCAGGCTTCATAATGCTTTATAATGCTTCATAAGGGATATTCACACTTTACCAGCATGTCACAAGTCATAAATAACATGACCAAAGGAAGTGGTGTCTGATCTAAATGTGCTGCTCTACTCTTACTGAGGCCTTCACTGGTAGGAGCCTCACAGGAGAGATCTTAGAGGCAATATTAAAGTATGGAAACACCCTCTCAGTGAAAGTGTGTGTGAGAGTGTGGAGGTGTGTGTTATTATCAGGGTCAGAGAATGACAGCTTTCCTCTGTCCCAGTCCAGCTGCACTCTGATCCTCTGGAGTTTCTGCTTCACTGTGAGGCGAGTGGAGGGCTGTGGGGTAGAACATGCTCCATATTTATCATCTTTATACCACACAATCCACCGTCCACTCATGGAGGTGTAGTCTCCTTTCCTCTGTGCAGACTCTGTCATCACACCCACATTCCACCATGTGTTTTCCCCAACCTCCACATCCCAGCAGTGTGTCCCTGAGTTGAAGCCCTCAGAGCCCAGGACACAGGCATAGTGATCAAACCTCTCTGGGTTGTCAGGAAGCTGCTGTCTCTTATCACCACGTCTCACACTGGTCAGATCCTCAGACAGGATGAGTACAGGGTGTGCAGTGTTGGGATCCAGAGTGACAGGAGCTGCAGGGACACAAACACACACACACACACACACACACACACACACACACACACACACACACACACACACACACACACACACACACACACACAGTCATGGTTTGTTGTCTCATCCCCCAAACTGACTGGTCCTGACCACTCACACACACAAACTCACCTCCCCAACTACACACACACACACACACACACACACTGCAGGAAGTAGCATCACTCTAAGGGACACTTCTGATTGGTCCTCTGGTACTGTGATGAGCCAATCACGTTCTCTCCGCCCCTAGCATGACTGTAGTGGAGAATCAGTACCTGCAACTTGAACAGTAAGTAGCACTCAGCTGCACAGCTCTATGCTACGCCTGTGTGTGTGTGTGTGTGAGTGTGTGTGTGTGTGTGTGTGTGTGTGTGTGTGTGTGTGTGTGTGTGTGTGTGTGTGTGTGTGTGTGTGTGTGTGTGTGCGTGCATGTGTGTCTGTGTGTGTGTCTGTGTCTGAGTGTACTCACTGTACTGAACAATATCCTGCATCTTCTCCCAGACTCTGAACTTCAGGTTGCCCAGGTGCTTTGCCACATTGATCAGAGCTCCTGAAGGCCTCTCTGGATCCTGCAGTGTGCACTGGGCTCTGGAATAACATTCAGGAGTCAGTGCTGCTGTGGGTTTGGGTTCAGAACCACAGACAAGAGAGAGACAGGAGGCACATCACTCACCTTTCCACTGTGCTCTTGTAGTTCTGGGGAAAAAGAAAAAAAGTCAAGTACTTTATTACCGTCAGAGATCAAATCCCCTTTTGCCATCATGAGTTGAAACGTAAAAATGCTAATTATTATTGGCAGAATTTTTACATTTTGCTTTGGTATGTATCTCACATCAAAATTTCATTCTCAAAACTACCTGTTCCACCTTAACATCAGAGTCACTTTGGCACACTACAAAAGCATTTTCTCATTATTATTAAATGGCAAATGCTTCTCCACATTATTTGGTATGTCTGTCTTTTCCAGCTTCATTACTAGCCTATGAGTGGTTGACTGAAATTAAGTATACTGTAGTATACACAGTAGATATGTTTAAATATGTGTTGATTGCTTCATCTTCAACTTCACACATTCCCCTTCATAATACAATATTTACCCAACAGCCATTTATTAATTTAGAGGACATTTAGCGATAAAGGTGTTATGGAAATGTATTAAATATGCTTAACAGGTAATGACCTTTGCATACCCTTACGTAACACCTCACCTGTCACTGGTCAGAGGAAAATAAAGTTTAAAAATTCATTACGATGGTTAAACAGAAGCCATTTCCATTTTACCTGCAGGAATGTGACGTCATCAGTTCCCATCTGCTCCTCTATGGCTCTGATTGTGTCTGAAAGAGATGATATCTCTCTGCTCATCTTCTCAATCTTCTCCTTCATCATCTGACTCTTCTGCTCCTCTTCCTCCCTCAGTGCAGCTATCCTGGCTGCCTCTTCATCTCGTAGAAACTGGTGAAGCTTCTCAAACTCCTTCTTGATCTGCTTCTCTGTGTGCTGAGTCTGAGTCTAAATTAACAAACAAAACAGACTATTTTATTACTTTTTTACTACAAAAAAGGTCAGTTGATATTTAATGCCACCATCCCTACCTTAATATAGGCTGCTGTTTGGTCACAGACGACTTTCTCTTTTTCAAATGTCTTCAGTTTCTTTGTCAGAGGCGCCAGTTTGATCTTGAGTTCCTCCTAAAATACAAACAGATTAACTGCTGAATTAGACCTTTGATCAGTAATTACAGGCACACCAGACCTGCAATGGAACTGTACAGTATTGCCCATAATAGAAAGTGTTATTATATTATATTATATTATATTATATTATATTATATTATATTATATTATATTACATGATATTATATTATATTTATTACTCATGTGGCACACAGCATTAAAGTGTAACTGTAGTTTTGTTAGTGTGCTCATTTGAGTAATCTTACCTTAATGTCTTCCACAGCCTCATTGATGGGACTGAAGTTGTGGTTTCTGTGTAGTTTTGAGGTCTGACAAACCACACATACAGGCTGTTCATTATCCAGACAGAAGAGCTTGAGTTTCTCACTGTGCAGACTGCAGAGCACCTCTGACCCTGCTAAAGCTCCCTGACTTCTCTGATGTAAGAATGCCTCACACACATTCCTCAAAGCAAGGTTATGGGGCAGGTTCTCTTTTGAAGATCTTCTCCTGCAGACTGGACATTCCCTTGATCCTTTGGTCTTCCAGAACCGCTGCAGACAGGCCTTACACACACTGTGACTACAGGACATAAAGACAGGATCCTGGTAGATGTCACAGCACACAGGACAGGTGTAATCGTCTTCTGAAGCTGAAGCCATTTCCTCCTAAAGTCTTTATCGGCACTTTGCTTTCACTTTAGGCACCTAAAAAAATCACTAATCTCCTGAATCAGCAAGGCAAATAGCTTCACAAATATGTTTCCACAAATGTCCTATTACTTTGTCTCTCCGGAATATGTACCTGAGTTACAATGATCACAGAACGGAGGGGTAAGAACAGCCCGTCTCGGAATCTCTCACCTGCAGACTTGATGAGTCAGAGGGAGGTTCTGCAGCAAAAATGGATCGTGATTGGTCAATCCTGCTACATATCTTGTCAAACCTGTTTTATATCTTCACGCTGAGTTTATTACAGTTCAAACTGAAGTATGAAGACTTACCTGTTCTGTTTTCTGAGTCACGGCAAACTCTGTCAAGAATATATGTATTCTTAATTTAAAACGAAGAAGAAGAGGGTTGAAATGAAAAAGAATCAAAAACTGTTGTTTTGAGTGTCAGATAACTTTTCATAATGCTTTTCACATTAGGCTGTCTACACAGCTGCCTGCATCAAAAAGCACTTTCTTCTGAGCATCACAAAGCCTTTATCAACCAACATCAGAGAGGGGGGGGGGGAATGGGAGGAGTGTGAGAAGAGAAAGACAGAGAGAGAGAGGGAGTGAGAGGAAGGTAGAGACCGAAAGAGAGACGCAGATTGAGACAGGCGCTCAGATGAAAGGGTGAAACTTTCAGAGCCATCTTAACAGACACCGTTTATTGTTTTGTATTGGGAGCTACTGTGTGTTTGTAGGCACTTTTACAGCATAGCATTTTGATGACACCCTGACCAGTGCATTGGCACCCACAGGTTTGTGTCCCATGTGGTTTGTCGTATGACTACTACACTCTGTCTGTGGTACTGGGGGGAATATTGGCAGCTTATGGAATTTGATAGATGATAGAGTGAGATGTGTGTGTGTGTGTGTGCGTGTGTGTGTGTGTGTGTGTGTGTGTGTGCGTGTGTGTGTGTGTGTTTGTGTGTGTGTGTGTGTGTGTGCGTGTGTGTGTCTGTGTGTGTGTGTGTGTGTGTGTGAGTCTGTGTGAACAGACCAGGCTTGTCCCAAATTCAGAATTGAATTGAGAATGACCCCCAAATTCAAATTCAATTCCTGAATTTCAAAATGAATTTGAATTGAAATTCAAACAGGAAGTGGAATTGCAATTCAAATTCGAATTGCAGGAAGTAGAATTGGAATTCCTTGAAATTCAAAGAAATTCATGATAATGAAAGTACCATTAACAAAGATTATATACAGACTTTTATGACTACACTATGAATTTAATATCTACTGCATATTAATATAGGACATTATCTCATGTCCACAGCATGATTTTGTACATTTATTTAACAGAAAAAGGCCACACTTTCTTGCTCTTTGCGGGAAGCAAACATTCCAGAATATTGATGGCATGAACATGAACACGGAACAAGGCATGAACATGACCAAGAGATTTACAAGAGATGAGGCTCTTCAGTTACTTTTTGATGATAACGGAAGAGAATGAAGACAATGTGTCAGAGGACGATGATGACGCCGAATATGGTGATGAGAATAGAAATAGAAGAGGCAAATGCAGGAACACCATTTCCAATAAAAAAAATGGAAATATCATGTGGCATCCATCCGCAACTGTTACTCCAAGTAGAGCCACCACAGAAAACATTATTCCCCTGAGACCAGGGCCTACCAGATATACCATCGCCCACACAGATGGCATTCTGTCAGTGAGTTGTTCATAACAAATCCAATTCAAGGCTTCATACTGGAGATGACAAACATTGAGGGTCACCGTGTGTATGGCACTAACTGGAGGATGCTTGACCTAGTTGACCTCCACAGCGACAAGGAAATGTTACTTTGTTGTTACAACTAAAACATCAACATGTCTATGAGCAGACGAGAAGTTAATTACTTTCAATGTTATTATATTGAGAATAAAACTGAAATTTGAATTAATTGTGTTGTATTAGTTTTTTCATTATTAGAACTTAATTTTAATGAATCGAATTGGTGCAAGATCAGGAAAATAAAGCCTATAAATGATACAACAAAGTAGAATAACATTTAAATTACCTTGGCCATGTTTCAAAGGGATGTCTAATACAGTAGATAATCAAAACATATGCAAATCAGATTTTTAATAAATGTATTATTGTAGTTTAGGCGGTCAATTTTGACCATTAACACCATGACGTTTAAAATGAAAATATTGCTTAAAAATATATATAAGCATAAATATATGCTTAGTATTAGTCTCTGTATAGCTTTAGTTGTGTTTCATATATATTTATTCCAATATGGAAGAAGAACACATGCCAAGAATCACATTCTTATTGATATGTGGTTTGAATGAATTTCTTTGAATTGCACTGAATTTGAAATTCCACTTCCTGTAATTCCAATTCACATTCAATTCCATATCCCCTGGGGTGGAGCCAATTCAAATTCAATTCAAATTCACTTCCTGAATTGAATTGAATTCTGAAATTCTGAATTTGGGACAAGCCTGGTACGCACGAAATCCATGCGTACGCCAATCATTCGGTTATAAATCACAAATGATCGTGGAATTGTGTGCAGCTGAATGCTCCGCCCTCAAAACGCCCCTGTTTAATGAATTAACATATAAAATGAGCTCATCCTCAAAGCAAAAACTCTCTGTGACAATGCCAACTAAAGAGGAACGCAAGAAAAAAATTCCCTTCCCTTCAGCATGCCGATGCTGGGCTCCACTACCGACCGCGCACGGGCATGTTTAGTGTTAAAGTGGGCCTCCTCGGCTGTCTCCGTGTGCGCAATCGGGGTGAGCAGCCATTTCTTCAAAGGATAACCTCGGTCTCCCGTTGACAGAAATTATTAATTTAACCTCATGTTCCTTCTAAAAAAGCAAATAAATTGGGCGACATTTTAAACTTTCCAACACTACAATTACGCACAATGAAGGAATCGTGCGTTGACGCTGGCCAGCGCGCAACAGCATTCAAGATTGCCATACGAGCATCATAAATGAGCTGCACATTTATGGAGTGGAAGTTTTTCCTGTTGACATACATATACTCATTCACATGTCGAGCTCGTATGGCAACGTGGGTGCAGTCTATCGCACCGATCACATTTGGGAACCCTGTTTTACGCAGGAAATCCTCCTTCACTTCTTGCTGTTCCTGGGGACTGTATGGGAATCAATATATATAATCGAAATATATATTTTATAAGTATTGGTAGGGTACTTCTGCTTATATCAGCCTAATCATAATCATATTACAGTGAAAGAGGCGAGATTGTCTTTTTTAATGAAATTCCTAGCCCGTGCATCGGAAAATATCTGCAATACCAGGCATAACCACAAGGAAATGGTCGTACGCCAAGCTGGAACCTGACGTGGAAATAAGTACTTTCCCACGTCAAAGATGTTTTTTATAAATCTGTACTTTGACGTGAATTCGTTCGTACGAACACTCTAAGATCAAATCTGTGCGTAAGAACGTTTTATAAATCAGGCCCCAGCAGTCATGCCTTCCTGCTTTATGGGCTCTCTGAGCTGGGAAACAGCACCACCTTCTGGACATGAAGGATATTGCAAGGTAACACACGCATGACCCATGTGCAATTTATTTTTGGAAACAGCAATTTCACAAATTTACACAAATACAGATCTCATTTAGAATAATTTATTATTTTTTGTTTGTTTCTGCACAACAGTAATGTACAGTAATACATTAATAGCAGACTGATAGACAGATAGATAGATAGATAGATAGATAGATAGATAGATAGATAGATAGATTTACTTTATAAAAAGCCTATGTCTACTCCATCATTGACAATGCCACAATTTCACAAATTGATGCAATTCATTATTTATTCATTTTGTTTCTGCAATACATTTTTTTCTGCAATACATTAATAATTAATACATCAAAAGGTCACACTGACTGCAGACTGGATCCACAACACGTGGCACAGTCTCAGGTACAGGCATATGACATGGTGTGTGACTGTCCTATACGTTTCACAACATA
>CM059269.1:2540575-2570575 GCA_030347295.1 Setipinna tenuifilis
TTATTTATTTTTCAAATGGCCATGCTGGCTCAGCTATTGTTTGCATGCTGATAAACCATGACATGACTGGAAAGATAAGTCCATGACTGCTACTTAGTGTGGTTTCACATTATGGGAGCCTCATGGACTGAAATACTTTTTTTTACAAATATAGCAATTTTTAAAAATTGACTTATTCTCCATTCTCTCTCAGCAGGGGTATCAGTATATGCGTTCTATCTGGACATAATAATCATTATAAAGCTTTATGAATGCTTTATAACCCTTTATAAATATGTGTATAGGGTCTTATGAAGACTGGGCTCATAGGAAGTGTAGCTGTGCTCCCCATAGAACCCAGTGGGATTTTCACAGATCATGGATAAACTCAGAGAGAAGTACATATCTGCATATTACATTTGCTAAATGGAAGAGAGAAGGGCAACACTTTCTATGATCCCAGTCTTCATAGGATGCTATAAACACATTCAAACAGGGTTATAATGCATTAATAAAGCTTTATAATGCTTGCCACAAGTATTTACAACAATTTACAACATACTCATGACTACAATCATGTTTTAAACCTTTACAACTTTAAGTAACACAGTACATTATAAAGTTACTTTGACCTTTTCATAATGACCAGCTAGAAAAAGTCAAAGAAGTTGTAAAGGCTTATAACACAGCATTATAACACTGTGTGCTGTCATGAGTATTTATAAATTGTTGTGAATACTTTTGTTAATCATTATAACTCTTTTTAAATGCATTATAACCCTTTATGAATATGCTTATAGCATGTTATGAAGACTGGTTCGTAGAAAGTGTTACTGAAAGAGGCATTTAGTTTAGGAGTATCATAGACCAAATATCAACCAGTATGAAACATTAGCACACATGCTAATAATGCTTCATAATGCTTCATAATGCATCATAATGCTGTGACATTTTGTTATTATTAACCTGACTTAAGGAAGTGATGTCATTCCTTTTAAAAACTTCTCTGCTGTTCCTTAGGCCTTCACTGGTAGGATCGTCAGAGGAAACTCTCCAGTATTAAAGTATGGAAACACACTCTCAGTGAAGGTGTGTGCAAGAGTGTGTAGGTGTGTGTTATTATCAGGGTCAGAGAATGACAGCTCTCCTCTGTCCCAGTCCAGCTGCACTCTGATCCTCTGCAGTTTCTGCTTCACTGTGAGAAGAGTGTCAGGCTGGGGAGGAGAACGAGCCCAATACGTGCCATCTTTATACCACACATACCACCGTCCGCTCATGGAGGAGTAGTCTCCCTTCCTCTGCAGAGACTCTGCCATCACACCCACGTGCCACCATGGATTCTCCACAACCTCCACATCCCAGCAGTGTGTCCCTGAGTTGAAGCCCTCAGAGCCCAGGACACTGGCATACTTAGCAAACCTCTCTGGGTTATCAGGAAGCTGCTGTCTCTTATCACCACGTTTCACACTGGTCAGATCCTCAGACAGGAGGAGAGTGGCAGCTGCAGTGTTGGGATCCAGAGTGACAGGGGCTGCAGACACACACACACACACACACACACACACACACACACACACACACACACACACACACACACACACATAGACACAGAGACACACTGGTCAGATCCTCAGAGAGGAGGAGAGTGGCAGCTGCAGTGTTGGGATCCAGAGTGACAGGAGCTGCACACACACACACACACACACACACACACACACACCTGCTTGATCATCACATCCTCCAAACTAACTGGTGCTGACCAATGCGCTCTGAGATGTGCTCATGTGAACTGTGATTGGTTCTCTTGTGCTGTGATGAGCCAATCACACCCTCTCTACCCCTACCCCCTGTGTGTGTGTGTGTGTGTGTGTGTGTGTGTGTACTTACTGTATTGTACAATCTCCTGCATCTTCTCCCAGACTCTGAACTTCAGGTTGCCCAGGTGCTTTGCCACATTGATCAGAGCTCCTGAAAGCCTCTCTGGATCCTGCAGTGTGCACTGGGCTCTGGAATAACATTCAGGAGTCAGTGCTGCTGTGGGTTTGGCTTCAGAACCACAGACAAGAGAGAGACAGAAGGCACATCACTCACCTTTCCTCTGTGATCTTGTAGTTCTGGGCGGGGGTGATGATAAAGAAGAATTAAGATATCAATGATCAAGTTTTAGATATCAAATATCAAAACAAAAATAAATCAATCACTATATTACTCTTTGATATTTAACCCCCCATTGATATTATATGTTGAAACATGTAAATTGAATATATTAATGTTTAGACTATTGATCTAAATCTCACATTCCCCTTCATACATCAAAATTTACCTGAGCGCAAGGTATCAATTTAAGGCACACTGAGCAAGGGGAATGTAATAGAAATGTATGAAATATGTTTGACAGGTTATGGCAACTGCTTCAGTACTTGTGCTTGTAATAACTAAAGCATTCCTTACTGTTACACCTTACCTGTGCTTACCCCAGAGGGAGGGTTGGAAATACACAATATCAAAAGCAAAATAAATAAAATAAATGTAATTAGAGTTTCTACCTGCAGAAATGTGACATCATCTGCTTCCATGTCCTCTTTTATGGCTCTGATTGTGTTTGGAAGAGATGAAATCTCTCTGTTCATCTTCTCAATCTTCTCCTTCATCATCTGACTCTTCTGCTCCTCTTCCTCCCTCAGTGCAGCTATCCTGGCTGCCTCTTCATCTCGTAGAAACTGGTGAAGCTCAAAAAACACCTTCTTGATCTGCCTCTCTGTGAGTTTGGACTGGATCTAGGTCAGACCAACTCAGGTCAGCATAACTAACATTCAGACATTAAATATTCTGCCAAAAATGCCAAAAATGACAGTCAATATCAAATTAATCAATATATTTTAAAGTGCTCTTTGAATATATAGCTTAAATATTCTGACATTGTTAAATCAGAAGGTTAGCATCCATAGCACTAGCATTCAAACAATCAAAATAAAAAAATGCAAGTGTGAAATACATATTAGTTACTGTACAGGTTAGTGTCACTCACCTTAACATGGTCAGCTGTTTTATGACAGTCATCTTTGCCCTTTGTATAGTCCTTCAGCTTCCCCTGCAGTTTGATCATCAGCTCCTCCTGAAGTCAATGAAGAACACTGATATAATGTGACGTAATTTCACACAATGTCATGTGGACTGTGTACCAACATATTCATGTAATTAATGTAAAATGTAAAAGGTAGTACCCCCTGTAAAAGCTAGTACCCCCCAATTATGAAGTAATTCAAACCCTGGAAGAAAACCATTGCTGTCTCATATGTTGTATTTTAAAACCATTAGTGTCCCATATATTGTAATTTAAAACCATTAGTTCATGGAAGAACCTACCTTCACCTCTGTTGCTGTTTTACCAACAGGACTGAATTTGTGATCTCTGTGTACTTTGGATTCCCGACACAACTGGCACACAAGCTCTTTATCATTGTAACAGAAGAACTCAAAATGCTTTTTGTGCATATTACAGATACCGGGAGTCTGACCTTTCTTCTTCAGAAAGGTCTCACACAGGTTTTTTAAAGCATAGCTTGAGGTTGGACAGTCTTTCGATGATCTCCTCTTGCAGACCGGACATTCTCTGGATCCTTTACTTCCCCAAAAGTGCTGTACACAGCCTTTACACACACTGTGACTACAGGACAGCACAACAGGATCCCTATAGATGTCCGCGCACACAGGACAGGTGAGATCCTCCTCTATTGAAGCAGCCATTCTCTCTTCCACACACACAAAAGGAATTCTGGTGTCATGTCAAACATTCCACATCAACACATTACACATATAGCATATAGGCCTGTACTGCCTTACAAAGACAAAGGGCAGTAACTACAACTACAACTACATAGCAAACATTGAAACTGAGACAAATGCCTCAGTCAACACATACAGCATATAGGCCTGTACTGCCTTACAAAGGCAAAGGGCAGTAACTACATGGACACTGAAACTGAGACAAATGTAATGTGTAATCAACAAATTACACATACAATATATAGGCCTACAGGCCTATGACCAATCACAGTACCTGATATATAGGCCTACAGGCCTATGACCAATCACAGTACCTGATATATAGGCCTACAGGTCTATGACCAATCACAGTACCTGATGAAACCATGCACTGTACTCCCCTGCATATACAGTCGTGGTCAAAAGTTTACATACACTTGTAAAGAACATAATATCATGTCCCTCTTGAGTTTCCAGTTATGTCTACAACTGTGATTTTTCTCTGATAGAGTGGTTGGAACAGATACTTCCTTGTCACAAAAAACATTCCTGAAGTTTGGTTCTTTTATGACTTTATTATGGGTTAACAGAAAAAGTGACCAAATCTGCTGGGTCAAAAATATACATACAGCAATGCTAATATTTGGTTACATGTCCCTAGTCCATTTTTACTTCAAGTAGACACTTTTGGTAGCCATCCACAAGCTTCTGGTTGAATCTTTGACCATTCCTTTTGATAGAATTGGTGCAGTTCAGTTAAATTTGTTGGGTGTCTGACATGTACTTGTTTCTTGAGCATTGTCCACATGTTCTCAATGAGGTTTAAGTCAGGACTTTGGAAAGGCCATTCTAAAACCTTAATTTTAGCCTGATTTAGCCATTCCATTACCACTTTTGATGTGTGTTTGGGGTCATTGTCCTGTTGGAGTACCCAACTGCGCCCAAGACCCAACCTTTGGGCTGATGATTTTAGGTTATCATGAAGAATTTGAAGGTAATCCTCCTTCTTCATTATCTCATTTACTCTGTGCAAAGCACCAGTTATATTGGCAGCAAAACAGCCCCACAGCATGATACTACCACCACTTTGCTTGACGGTAGGCATGGTGTTCTTGGGGTTAAAGGCCTCACCTTTTCTCCTCCAAACATATTGCTGGGCATTGTGGCCAAACAGCTTGATTTTTCTTTCGTCTGACCACAGAATTTTTCTCCAGAAGGTCTTCTTTGTCCATGTGATCAGCAGCAAACTTCAGTCGAGCCTTAATGTGCTGCTTTTGGAGCCAGGGCTTCCTTCTTGCACGGCACCCTCTCAGACCATGGTGATGCAAAACACGCTTGACTGTGGACACTGACACCTGTGTCCCAGCAGCTTGTTATTCTTTGCAGATCTGCTTTTTGGTGGTTCCTGGTTGACTCTTCACCCTCCTGACCAATTTTCTCTCAGCAGCAGGTAATGGCTTGCATTTCCTTCCTGATCGTGGCAGTGACACAACAGTGTCATGCATTTTATACTTACAAACAATTGTTTGCACTGTTGCTCTTGGGACCTACAGCTGCTTTGAAATGGCTCCAAGTGACTTTCCTGACTTGTTCAAGTCAATGATTCTCTTTTTCAGATCCGTGCTGAGCTCCTTTGACTTTCCCATTGTAGTGTTTGTGGGTGTCTGTATCCAATAAGCCCTATTTAAATGGCCTCAGAGAAGTCACCAGCTATAGTCACTCATAATCACTCACAAGAAGTTAAAAGACCATGATATGAAGCTCATGTCATTCACACAACTTTCTAAATCACCAAAAATATTAATTCATGTTGCTGTATGTATATTTTTGACCCAGCAGATTTGGTCACTTTTTCTGTTAACCCATAATAAAGTCATAAAAGAACCAAACTTCAGGAATGTTTTTTGTGACAAGGATGTATCTCTTCTAATTACTCTATCAGAGAAAAATCACAGTTGTAGACATAACTGGAAACTCAAGAGGGCCATGACAATATGTTCTTTACAAGTGTATGTAAACTTTTGACCACAACTGTATGTAGCTCAGTTTGTGTCGCTTTGGATAAAAGTTTCTACTAAGTGTAATGTACTCTAATGTAATATAATATAATGTAATATAATATAATGTAATGTAATGTTTGGTTTTGTAATGTTCCTTCAACAAATCAGTTCTTCAAAGAGAGAGAAAGAGATCAACAGTCCACTCTTCAAATTGTTAATCAGCTTACAGAAACATGCATAAGCCAAATACATGATTACCTCCAGGCGCAGAGGGCTGTCTGGCTCCTTTCAGGATGAAGGACAAACAAGCCTGGATATGAGTCCTTTCTGTGTCTTAACCTCTCTCTTTTCTTAGTTGTCTTTCATTCACTTATGCTCGATAGAGATACAGTACTTCTGCAATGGCTGTATGATCAAAATGGTTACATACCGGAGTAGTTGTTCAGCTGGGCCGTCCTGTTGAACACAGCAGTCGTCTGCACCTGAGCTTGCTGATTCAAGAAATGTCAGATTGGGGGAGGGATTTAGGAGAGCTGGAAGCTGATTTCTTTGGATTAATTGCATTCCTTTAACAAATCAATTCCAACACAGTGTGCATATCGGGTCCCCAAAGACCTGATTAAAGTGCAGGCATGAGTGAAATTAAGGTACAGCCTGTCCTGGGAAGACCGAATCGCCCACACTGACATACAACACTATGCCAAACACACACCCCCATCAAACCCTCCGTGGACAACTTTACAACTCTAACTACACACACATACACACACAAACACACACTACTACGCCTAACACACACCCCCATCAAACCTTCTGTGGACAACTTTAGAACTCTAACTACACACACATACACACACACACACACACACAACACTATGCCTAACACACAACCCCATCAAACCCTCTGTGGACAACTTTACAACTCTAAACAGGCTGCCGGTGGTCAGAAATTGTGTTACAAGGACTTCATAAAGGAACTCCTGTAGTGCTGCAACATCAACCCAGGCCATCTCAAGTCGCTAGTTACACACACACTCACACACACACACACACACACTCTCTCTCTCTCTCTCTCACACACACACACACACACACACACACACACACACACACACACACACACACAGAGTCCATCTCGAGTCGCTAGCACTCAACAGACCAACCTGGCAGTCTGCCTACACCAAGGCAACCAAACAAGTCAATAATATCTTCCTTTAAAGGAGGCCTGTAAGACATGCACACTGTCTGCACAAGCCCTTGTAGTTCTCTGGGGGAAAAAAACACTGAAAAATACTGTAAACACAAAAATACTGTATTACTGTCTGATACTAAATCCCCCATTGTCTTTATTAGTCAATAATCACTATATCACTGTTTGATTTTGAATCCCCCATTGACATAATATGTTGTAAATGTATAAATGCATAAATTCAATTTATTAATAATGTGTTTGGTCATTGCTTGATGTAATGTTTCTCACATACCCCTTCAAAGTTCAACATATCAAGCCTAGAGGCAACTACCTGTTCTGTCTCTCTCTGCTCTCTGCTCATCTGCTGGGTGTGTGTGTGTGTGTGTATGTGTGTGTGTGTGTGTGTGTGTCTGCGTCTGCGTCTGTGTGTGAGAGAGCGAGAGTGAGAGAGCGAGAGTAAGTTTGTTTGTGTATGTGAGAGAGAGAGGGAGAAAGAGAGAAAGAGAGAGAGGGAGAGAGAGAGAGATAGTGAGAGTGTGTGTGTGTGTGTGTGTGTGAGAGAGAGAGAGAGAGATAGATAGAGAGAGAGGGAGAAAGAGAGAGAGGGAGAGAGAGAGAGGGAAAGAGTGTGTGTGTGTATGTGAGAGAGAGAGGGAGAGAGAAAGAGATAGATAGAGAGAGAGAGAGAAAGAGAGAGAGGGAGAGAGAGAGAGGGAAAGAGTGTGTGTGTGTATGTGAGAAAGAGGGAGAGAGAAAGAGAGAGAGAGAGAGAGAGGGAGAGAGAGAAAGAGAGAAAGAGACCTGAGAGTACTTCTGTGGATATTTGATAAGCAAGTATGGAGGCCTGGAGGTACAGTAAGTGTGATGAATCGAGCATAGCGTTAGTGTTGGCAGGCCACGGAGTCCAGCTAAGCTGCCAGCTGTTGGCCCAGATGACTGCATCAGCAGGAACCTCAGCTGACCTCATTACATGGTTGATCAGGTGACCTCATTACCTGGTTGATCAGGTGACCTCATTACATGGTTGATCAGGTGACCTCATTACATGGTTGATCAGGTGACCTCATTACCTGGTTGATCAGGTGACCTCATTACCTGGTTGATCAGGTGACCTCATTACATGGTTGATCAGGTGACCTCATTACATGGTTGATCAGCTGACCTCATTACTTGGTTGATCAGCTGACTGCTTTATCTGTTCTGGCTGGCTCTGCAGTGGCGGTTCTACAGTGTTTTACTCCCCGGCTGAGACCACCTCTCAGCAACCCCCCCCCCCCCCCCCCCCCCCCGCCCACCCCCCTTTGCCGCCCCCCAGGAAATGGCGCCCCAAGCGGCTCCACCTCTTTATGTGCATGGCCTTACTCAGTGTCTGTTGTTGATGTTTGCTCTGGTCTGTGTTCATTGCAGGGGGATCTTCTTTGCTGCTCTCCCTGCTTTAGGCTCTCTATGTTGGTCACATGGATGCACAGGGGGGTCCCAGAACAGAGCCATACCACCAAATGTAACCTGTTGCATATTAATAAATTATTTTCCCCAAAGTGGTCCTGACTTAAATGTAGTCTACAAAAAATGGACAAAGGTTATGGATCTACTCATATGGACATACACAATTTGTGCAATGTGGGATACAGTAGCATTCAAGTTCAGCATTCGACCAGATGTATGTATGTATCTACTAAGGATACTTAGTGCTGGATGTAGTGTTGAAATAAGAAAAAAAAAGTTCAAAATACACACACACACAATACACAGTAAAATATGCCTTTTATTTTATAAAGAGGTCTGATCTTCCCATGAAAGAGGCTAGTCTTCTAGTCGTATTTGCCTTATTTTTGCATCATAGATTGCGGTGATCTGATGTACATAAATGCTCCTTCCTGTCCTGTTCGGGTCAAATCTGACCGTTTTACAACTTATAATACTCATAAATATTATGTTTCACATCTGATTACCTCAAGACCTTATGATATCCTCCACACTGTGTACTTGAACAGATAAAAGTGATGATTACCTATTTCATTCAATTTTGGGTGTTTTAATCAACCTTGTTACACTTGTGCTGCTGCCTTGGCCAGGTTTCTCTTTAAAAAAGAGATTCTGTATCTCAATGAGGCTAACCTGGACAGATAAAGGTTATTACTATTACATGTGAGTTATGCCCCAACGAGGCAGACAGACACACTGCTTCGGTGGACGGCACCTTCTCAGCAAGCAAGGGTGCCTACACTTACAGGGCGCCTACAGTTAGGGGGCGCCAATGTGCAGATATGATACACAGAGGTACATTTTTTTTTCACCAAGCGCTCGTGGCGCCCCCCACGAAATGGTCCCCCGGGCGGCTGTCCTGTTCGCCCGAACCTAAAACCGGTACTGGTTATTCTGATCCAATCTGATTCTGCCTGATGGTTAGGAAGTTGGTCTTGGGATCAGAAGGTTGCAGGTTTGAATCCCATACCAGTAGGAAGAATGTTGGTGGGGGAGTAGATAACTAATGCTCTCCCGCACCCTCATCCATGGCTAAAGTGCTCTTGAGCAAGGCATCTAACCCTACGTTGCTCCAGGGTCTGCAGGTGTACCTAAATAACTGTAAGTCGCTCTGAATAAGAGCATCAGCTAAATGAAAAAATAAGATGTAATGATCAGACTAAATCTGTGGCTGTAGCACTATACAATGTCAGGGTCCAAAGACAGATTCTAAGATCTGCTAAATCCAAGGGGCGGTTGGATTAAAACAACTCCAGCTCACAATTGGAAAATAAAAGGAATATTTGTTTTATTTGAGAGTACCAGAGCATGCAGTTACATTAAGGATATTTACCCTTCAATGTGCAGCACTATCAGACTTCAAATCATGTGGCACTTGAGGGTATTCCTAAAGGCACCAAACCACAGGAGACGTTCTAACAGCTTCATAATGCTTTCTAATGCTTCATAATGCCTCATAATGCATCATAACACTGGCGAATCATTATTACCCTGACCAGAGGAAGTGATGTCAGCTCTAGCTCAGCTTCTCTGTTGTTACTGAAACCTTCACTGGTTGGATCCTCAGTGGAAACTCTCCAGTGTTAAAGTATGGAAACACTCTCTCAGTGAAAGGGTGTATGACAGTGTGTAGGTGTGTGTTACTATCAGGGTCAGAGAACACCAGCTCTTCTCTCTCCCAGTCCAGCTGTACTCTGATCCTTTGGAGTTTCCTCTTCATTGTGAGGAGGCTGGAGGGCTGAGGGGTAGAACATGACCAATACTTGCCATCTTCATACCACACAAACCACTGTCCACTTCTGGACGCACACTCTCCCTTCCTCTGGAGAGACTCTGTCATCACACCCACACTCCAACATGTGTTCTCCCCAACCTCCACATCCCAGCAGTGTGTTCCTGAGTTAAAGCCCTCAGAGCCCAGGACAGTGAGGTACCTATCAAACCTCTCTGGGTTATCAGGAGGCTGCTGTTTATCATCACCACGTGTCACACTGGTCAGATCCTCAGACAGGATGAGTTTTGGGTGTGCAGTGTTGGGATCCAGAGTGACAGGAGCTGCAGAGACAGACAGACAGAGACACACACACACACACACACACATGCACACACACACACACACACACAGTTACACACACACACACAAACACAGGAGCTGCAGAGAGGAAGAACACACACAACTGGTGTGTTGTCACATGCCTCAAAATGCTTATGTTTGCCCTAAATTCTGCTCTACTATTTCACACACACACACAGACACACACACACACACACACACAAGAGGAAGTATCATCACTTTAAGGGACTGTTCTGATTGGTCCTCTGGTGCTCTGATGAGCCAATCACGTTCTCTCCGCCCCTAGCATGACTGTAGTGGAGAATCAGTACCTGCAACTTGAACAGTAAGCAGCTCTCAGCTTCACAGCTCTGTGCTACACTTGTGTGTGTGTGTGTGTGTGTGTGTGTGTGTGTGTGTGTGTGTGTGTGTGTGTGTGTGTGTGTGTGTGTGTGTGCGTGCGTGTGTGTGTGTGTGTGTGTGTGTGTGTGTACTCACTGTACTGAATAATCTCCTGCATCTTCTCCCAGACTCTGAACTTCAGGTTGCCCAGGTGCTTTGCCACATCGATCAAAGCTCCTGAAAGCCTCTCTGGATCCTGCAGTGTGCACTGGGCTCTGGAATAACATTCAGGAGTCAGTGCTGCTGTGGGTTTGGGTTCAGAACCACAGAGAAGAGAGAGACAGGAGGCACATCACTCACCTTTCCACTGTCCTCTTGCAGTTCTGGGGGGAAAAAACAAAAAAAAATGCACCTGAAAATGTTCTATTACCCCTATTGCCTCCATCAGTCAATCAAAGCAAGTAGACGTAATCCCGAGCAGAAAGGGCACCCAAGGTGACGTCATTTCATTATTTAGAGAAAGCCATATCATAGCTGTGAATACTGGAGGAGTCTCATTGCAATGTTTACAGCTTCTATTTGGTGTGCTACGACCGAATGGGCTTTGAATGATGGTAGCCTGTGACTGGCACAGCTAACATCCTGTCATTCTCCCTGCACACCTCCCCCACCAAACTAGAACAGCCTGGAACAGGAGCACTAAAGCATTTTCTTCACCAAAACCGGATCACAGGGCATTCAGTACTACTAAAACCCACTGAAAAATTAATGAAAAAATGATGCAATGCCTTTAAAACATGTTGAATTTCGAACTTCGCTCTTTTTACTGTGTTGGTCGAAAAGACTAACAATGCTAGTACTAAGGGCATGGAGGAAGCTTGAAGATAACTCTAGTTTTAAACCGTTAAAAAAGCTTGAAATACCTCCACACTTCCTTCGTAGTATAACAACTAGTAGTGTACACGAACAAAGCACCTAATGTCTGGCTTTGAATGCCAGGGCCCTTGTTATACTACCACGGAAATATGGAGCTACGTTAAACTTTTTAAATGGTTTAAAAACAGCGGTATCTTAAAACTTTCACTATGCCCTTAGTACTAGCAAAACAAATAAATAAATTTAATCACATAAGTTTTTACCTGCAGGAATGTGACATCATCTGCTCCCATCTCCTCTTTTATGGCTCTGATTTTGTCAGGAAGAGATAAGATCTCTCTGTTCATCTTCTCAATCTTCTCCTTCATCATCTGACTCTTCTGCTCCTCTTCCTCCCTCAGTGCAGCTATCCTGGCTGCCTCTTCATCTCGTAGAAACTGGTGAAGCTCAAAAAACACCTTCTTGATCTGCCTCTCTGTGAGTTTGGACTGAGTCTGGGTCAGATCAAATCATGTCAATATCATTAACATACAGATTTCTCAGACACTGAATATTTTGAGTTAGCATTAGTAAGAAATAGCATCCATAGCAGTAGCATGCAAACTATCCGCATGAAGTGACCAGTATACAGTTACTGTACGGGTTAGTATTACCTTACTCACCTTAATATGGACAACTGTTTTATGACAGTCATCTCTGACCTTCTCATAGTCCTTCCGCTTCCCCTGCAGTTTGACCATCAGCTCTTCCTGTAGTCAGTGAATAACACTGATGTAATGTGATGTAATGTAATATAATGCCGTGTCTTGCCATGTGAATTGTGTGTGTGTTTTGTGTCTACTTATGCAAATGAACTTGTACAGTGTCAAGGCCAATGAGAAGGGTCTGGAAGAGTTTGTAAGTTTTACCCTTTTTGTTTTGTAGCACATTCGAATCTTCCACAAAAAAAAGAAATTAAATTTAAGAGAGAGAGAGAGAGAGAGAGAGAGAGAGAGAGAATGTGTATGTGTGTAGGTGTGTGAGTTTGCCAAAGCCTGAGGAAGGACCTACCTTCACCTCTGTTGCTGCTTTGCCAATGGGACTGAATTTGTGATCTCTGTGTACCTGGGAGTCTCGACACAACTGGCACACAAGCTCTTTATCATTGTAACAGAAGAGCTCAAGATGATTCGTGTGCAGATTACAGAGACCGTGTGTCTGACCTCTCTTCTTTACAAAACTCTGACACAAGTTTTTCAGAGCAAAAATTTGGGTAGGACAGTCTTTCGATCTCCTCTTGCAGACTGGACATTCCTTGGGTTTTTTGCTCTCCCCAAAGTGCTGTACACAGACTTTACACACACTGTGACTACAGGACAGCACAACAGGATCCCTATAGATGTCATCGCACACAGGACAGGTGAGATCCTCTTCTATTGAAGCAGCCATTCTCTCTTCCACACACACAAGAGGAATTCTGATGTCATGTCAAACATTCCACATCAACACATTACACATACAACATATAGGCCTGTACTGCTTTACAAAGACACACACACACACACACACATATTAGGAGCATTGAGTGCACACATTCACAAACACGTGCACACACACAAAATCAAAATATACCATAAAATAATTCATATAATTGTGTTCAATCATTATCTTACCCATTGTGTTGTACAGTATCCTCTTGTAACTTGAAAGGTGCTTTAGGTGAAATGTATTTTTGTCTGTGCCTAAAGTTCCTTGCTCAAGAAAGAGGAGCATCAGGGAAGGAATGTAGGAGCTTACTCTGTTCTCCTCTGCATATCTGTAGCCTGATTTGTGTCCTCTATTGCATGTCACTCTGGATAACCTGTAATATGATGCATTGTAATGTAATGTTTTAACATACCTTTAACAAATCAGTCCTTCACAGAGACAGACAGAGAGAGAGGGAGAATCAAACTTACCAAAACCTAACTCATAATACACAGTCAGTGCTGCTTATTAACACGAACTTTGCTCGTACATGAGACATCAACTCTCCACTCTTTTCAAATAGTTAATCAGCTTACAAAAACATGCATAAGCCAAGTACATGATTACCTCCAGACACAGTGGACTGTCTGGCTACTTTCAGGATGAAGGACCAACAAGCCTGGCTATGAGTCCTGTCTGTGTCTTAACCTCTCTCTATTCTTAGTTTTCTTCCAATCACTTATGCTCCATAGAAATACAGTACTTCTGCAATAGGTCTATGATCAGAATGCTTACCTACCGGAGTAGTAATACAGTACAGAACAGTACAGAAATACAGTACTTCTGCAAAGGCTGTATGATCAGAATGGTTACATACCGGAGTAGTTGTTCAGTTGGGTTGTAACGCCAAACACAGCAGTCGTCTGCACCTGAGCTTGCTGATTTAAGAAATGCCAGATTGGGGGAGGGATTTAGGAGCGCTGGAAGCTGATTTCTTTGGATTAATAACATTCCTTTAACAAATCACAGTGTGCATATGAAGTGGCCGAAGATGTGATGAAAAGGCAAGCATGAGTGAGTTTAAGGTACAGATAACAGCTGAATACTGTTAGTGAACCCTCTGCACCTCACAACACACCAAAAGATTGATCTATTCCAATTGATTTACAGTGTATTCTGTGTGTGTGTGTGTGTGTGTGTGTGTGTGTGTGTGTGTGTGTGTGTGGTTGATGTGTTCACAGCTTCAGATAAAATAAGAGTGTATTGGTTGGTCATAATCCCAAAGGACTGGATTTCAACATACTAAATTAGATTAGCTAATTACAGTAAAATATTAATAAAGTGTGTTGGTGCATTTAGCAAAAATAATACAGGTATAGAGTACATAGACTGTTTAAAAGCATCTTGTAGTTTGTTTCCATATATATTGCATTGCATTTCACTGTGGTAGTTGCAGTACATTATAGTACATTATAGTTATGTTAGAGGTTTAGACAACCCAGGCCACCATTTGCAGCATCACTGACATGGCCTAAGGCATTACATGAGGATCTACTGAGTTCATTACAGCTTAGACTGAAGACTGAGGATTTACAGGTTTGCTGTGACTGATAGAGAGACACAGGCTGACTCCAGATCAGTGTACGACAAAGAGAAACACAAGAGTCAAATGTTGCGAAGCATTCTCTTCACGTTATGTACCTGAGGTGAGAATAGGTGTCAGGTGAGGGAACATAGGTGTCAGGTGAGGGAACACAGGTGTCAGGTGAGCATAGGTATCAGGTGAGGGAACATAGGTGTCAGGTGAGGGAGCATATGTGTCAGGTGAGGGAGCATAGGTGTCAGGTGAGGGGACATAGGTGTCAGGTGAGGGAACACAGGTGTCAGGTGAGGGAACACAGGTGTCAGGTGAGCATAGGTATCAGGTGAGGGAACATAGGTGTCAGGTGAGGGAGCATAGGTGTCAGGTGAGGGAGCATAGGTGTCAGGTGAGGGAACACAGGTGTCAGGTGAGAGAACACAGGTGTCAGGTGAGCATAGGTATCAGGTGAGGGAACATAGGTGTCAGGTGAGGGAGCATAGGTGTCAGGTGAGGGAGCATAGGTGTCAGGTGAGGGAACACAGGTGTCAGGTGAGAGAACACAGGTGTCAGGTGAGCATAGGTATCAGGTGAGGGAACATAGGTGTCAGGTGAGGGAGCATATGTGTCAGGTGAGGGAGCATAGGTGTCAGGTGAGGGGACATAGGTGTCAGGTGAGGGAACACAGGTGTCAGGTGAGAGAACACAGGTGTCAGGTGAGCATAGGTATCAGGTGAGGGAACATAGGTGTCAGGTGAGGGAGCATAGGTGTCAGGTGAGGGAGCATAGGTGTCAGGTGAGGGAACACAGGTGTCAGGTGAGGGAACACAGGTGTCAGGTGAGCATAGGTATCAGGTGAGGGAACATAAGTGTCAGCATTAGTTTCATGGACATTTCCATCTACTGGTAAAAGTGTTCATTGCATCAGCCACAGAAACGTTAATTAGATGTGGCAAACATGCAATATCCACAAGCTTCATGCACAATTTCCCCTGAATGAAAGCAGATGATGTAAAGGTTATCATAGTTGATTATTGCTAATCATTTGTGGTTTTCGGTATGGTTTATATATTATATATTATATTATATATTGATATATTTATTTATACAAAGATATATATTATATGAGAAAACACTACGACTGACAAACCCATTCATATTCAGACAGGATTCGTTTTTATTTCAGTCATGAGAGCAATGTTTGCGTTGCATGTACTAAGCAAGAATGGGCAAAATACACCAACATGCCTTTTAAAATAAATACCCCAGAATATGAGGTAGCGAATGCAGCATCTACAACATGTATCAAAATACAATACTAATAATTAAAACATCTGCCATGTCTCACACCTGTAATTCAACAGCTGTAGGTAAACCAATTGATGGACCAATTTAGCCAACAACAGGTAAAGTCAAGTTGGTGAGACACCACATAAATGTTACTTACTTCACAATACTTTACCAAACCATTTTTATATAATCAATATCTAATCAAACGCAGCACTGACATATATAAAATCACATACATATACCACAACATAAATATAAACCAGAACCCACACACTTAAACATTGTGTTTACTTTATCATTGTGTTCACATTATCATTGTGTTTACTTTATCATTGTGTTCACATTATCATATCATAGGTTATAGTTTTGCTACAGTATGATACTATTAGTCTATTATATTTTGCAACACTTCTGTTAGCTTATGTCCTCCTTTTTGTAAGTCACTTTGGATAAAAGCGTCTGCTAAGTGTAATGTAATGTAATGCTAAAAACTATATGGCAGATGGTTTAAGCAAGCTGTTTCAGAACAGAAGCCTTGAATACGGTTGCTACATCCATAGGCTCCTAGTCATTTTCCCCAACACGCTGCCCAAACTAGTATGATGTTGTTGTTGGTGTGTGTTCTGGAGCTGTATGCAGTATCTAGATCATCACACAGGAATCTATGGGTGAGATCCTCAGACAAGAGTTGGTGCTAAAGTAGGGAAACACTCTCTCGGTGAAAATGTGTGTCAAAGTGTGTAAGTGTGTGTTATTATCAGGGTCAGAGAACGACAGCTTGCCTCTGTCCCAGTCCAGCTGCACTCTGATCCTCTTCAGTCTGTGTTTTACTGTGAGAGGAACGGGGGGACGTGGGGGAGAACGTGCTCCATATTTACCATTGTCGAAAAACACAACAACCCAACGTCCACTTTTGGCAGAATAGTCTCCCTTCCTCTGCAGGGACTCAGTCATCACACCCACATTCCACCATGGAGTCTCCCCAACCTCCACATCCCAGCAGTGTGTCCCTGAGTTGAAGCCCTCAGAGCCCAGGACAGTGAGGTACTTATCAAACCTCTCTGGATTATCAGGAAGCTGCTGCCTCTCGTCATCTTCTCTCACACTGGTCAGATCCTCAGACAGGATGAGTTTTGGGTGTGCAGTGTTGGGATCCAGAGTGACAGGAGCTGCAGAGAGGAAGAACACACACTGAATGCAGCTCCACTATTTTGCACATAGACACACTGAGACAGACGCGCGCGCGTGCACACACACACACACACACACACACACACACACACACACACACATTGAAGGAAGTATCATCACTCCTCTGATTGGTCCTCTGGTGCTGTGATGAGCCAATCACGTTCTCTTCACCCCTAGTATGACTGTAGTGGGGAATGAGTACCTGCAGCTTCAACAGTAAGCAGCTCAGTGTGTGTGTGCATGCATGTGTGTGTGTGTGTGTGTATGTGTGTGTGTGTGTGTGTGTGTGTGTGTGTGTGTGTGTGTGTGTGTCTGTCTGTCTGTCTGTCTCAGTGTGTTGGTTTTGCTTTATTTCCACTCAGCAGCAGCAGCAGTTCTGCAACAGAAGCTGCAGCAGCATTGAACAGCTGCAGCTTCAAGCAGATCTGGTGTGTGTGTGTGTGTGTGTGTGTGTGTGTGTGTGTGTGTGTGTGTGTGTACTCACTGTATTGGACAGTCTCCTGCATCTTCTCCCAGATTTTGAACTTCAGGTTGCCCAGGTGCTTTGCCACATTGATCAGAGCTCCTGAAGGCCTCTCTGGATCCTGCAGTGTGCACTGGGCTCTGGAATAACATTCAGGAGTCAGTGCTGCTGTGGGTTTGGGTTCAGAACCACAGACAAGAGAGAGACAGGAGGCACATCACTCACCTTTCCACTGTGCTCTTGTAGTTCTGGGGGAAAAATGAATCAAGTGTTATATTACGTAATGATAATAAATCTACCATGGACATCATAAACTGAAACATACAAGTGCAAAATATTAATGGCATCCTTGGTTATTGCTTGATTCAAAGCTTCTCAGGCTTCAAGCCCTTCATAGGTCAACATTTACCTGAGCACAAGGTGTCAATTCATAGGAATGTACTGGAGATGTATAAAATATGCTTTACATAATATGACAACTGGTTCAATACTTTTGCTTGTAATAACCAAAGCATTCTTTCATGCTACACGCCTCTTGTCATTAATCCAGATGGGATCTGGATTAATCAGAGTTCATTTTTATTTAATTACAAATTAATTACATATGTTATTACATGTATTACATATGTTTTTACCTGCAGAAATGTGATATCATCAGCTCCCATCTCATTTTTTATGTCTCTGATTGTGTTTGAAAGAGATGAGATCTCTCTGCTCATTCTCTCAATCTTCTCCTTCATTATCTGACTCTTCTGCTCCTCTTCCTCCCTCAGTGCAGCTATCCTGGCTGCCTCTTCATCTCGTAGAAACTCGTGAAGCTCCAAAATCACCTTCTTGATCTGCCTCTCTGTGTGTTTGGACTGAACCTGTGTCAGATCAAGTCATGTCAATATAGTTAATATTTATATATAAATTAATATATAAATAACATTTCAGACATTGAATATTCTACTTTATTATAGTATGGTATATATATGTTGTATATATTCTATTCATTATAGTTATGGTATATATATATATATATATATATATATATATATATATATATATATATATATATATATATATATATATATATTACTTCATTAGCATCCATCATAGCACTAGCATGCAAACTATCCACATGAATGACCAGTATTAAACACTGGAATGACCAGTATTAAACCCTGTGATTTGCTGATGATACTGTTGCTGATACAGTTGCTTAGTTGCTGTACGTGGTTGTATCGCTCACCCGAATATGGACAACTGTTTTATGACAATCATCTTTGGCCTTCTCATAATCCTTCAGCTTCCCCTGCAGTTTCACCAGAAGCTCCTCCTGCAGTCAATGGATCAGATTAAAGCAGTTATACATGTATATGGGTGTGTGCGTGTGTGTGTGTGTGTGTGTGTGTGTGTGTGTGTGTGTGTGTGTGTGTGTGTGTGTCAATAGATCAATACATCACATTAAAGCAATACTAAATTGTTTTTTTTTTATCTTTGGTCGCCCTACAGGCTGGAAGCAGAGTTGTCTCTTATAAACTTAGTGTAGCCATAGCCCATGGAGGGCAGGGAGGCGGATTCAGATATGGCTTTCACAATGTTACAAATTGATGAACCACTGAAACAATTGTGGAAACTTTATTTTAATGCTGAAAGAACTACTCGGTGTTGCTTTTATATAATGTGATGTGATGTAATGTAAGCCAGAGTTTGACACCCCTAAATGGGATGAGTCATCTCAAATAAACCATTAGTTTACGGAACCACCAAAGAACCTACCTTCATCTCTGTTGCTGCTTTGCCAGTGGGACTGAATTTGTGATCTCTGTGTACCTGAGAGTCTCGACACAACTGGCACACAAGCTCTTTATCATTGTAACAGAAGAGCTCGAGATGTCTTTTGTGCAGATTACAGAGACCAGGCGTCTGACCTCTCTCCTTCAGAAAGGTCTCACACAGATTTTTCAGAGCGAAACTTGAGGTAGGGCAGCCTTTCGATTTCCTCTTGCAGACTGGACATTCTCTGGATCCTTTGCTCTCCCAAAAGTGCTGTACACAGCCTTTACACACACTGTGACTACAGGACAGCACAACAGGATCCCTATAGATGTCCGCGCACACAGGACAGGTGAGATCCTCCTCTATTGAAGCAGCCATTCTCTCTTCCACACACACAAGAGGAATTCTGATGTCACGTCAAACATTCCACATCAACACATCAGGGATGGAAATTAACCACCCGCCACCCGCCAAATGCGGGTAAATATTAGTGTTGGCGGGTGAATTTTGCCATTTTACCTGCCACTGTGGCGGGTGTGCAAATGCATTCAGCCAAGTTCGATATAGTCTATGAATGCACTCCCTTACGCATGTTGTAGCGTAGCCATCAGTTAGTAGACAACGCAGGTGCGTATAAGTTTACCATTTATTGAAGCAACACTCGGGGAGCGTTTCTTGGCATCCAGCACAGGCGCGCGTGGTTATTTCAAATATGATCTAGGCAACTTTCTGTTCATCATTTTGAGGTAGGCTAATGAAAGCTCAGTCATGATTATTATAGCCTAACTGTCCAAACAGGAATACATCAGTATATTGCCTTCTCACGTTGATGATAACGCCATATGCGCACAAGTTCATTCCAAAAACTAACATGTGATTTTAACGTAACCTATTAATAGCGCCAACAAAACCGATTTCAGAAGAGGACGGGTCCATTCCCAAAGCACACCAAACAACTTACGTACGTCACTGAACCCAAACAAAAAAATGCAACTTGCAAGACACATCTCTTGCATACTCTAATAAAGAGTCTTTTTTAGGTGTTTTGGAATATGTATTAATTCCATAGACAATATAATCAAATGTATCCACATCCAGACTAGCCCTTTGGTTTCCTAGCATCTTGCACAGAAACGAAGTTAGAACATAACTTTCTTTCACGTTAGGATCATAAGGGTAAATTTAAAGTGACAGGCGCCTAATTAGACCTTAGCCTACAAACATCAAATACAACATAATTGCATTATTGTTAAGTGATATCCTAAATAACAGTTTATTTTTATTTTTTTTAACATATGTGTCTATGTAAAGCATGGATTTTCTTTCTGCTGTCCTTTTACTTAGAAAGATAACATTAAGCTATCTAACATTAAAATGCACCAGAATGCAGGAAATTACCTTTAATTTAGACTTTGACTGCCCACCAAAACACTGTTACTATCAGCACAAAAAAAAAATTGCTGGAGCATGATGTGTACATGATGCCCCCTTCACATTTATGAATGCCCCCTTATATATGTCTGCCTAGAACCGGCCCTGGGTGTTATACTTGACATTAAAATGTGCGGAAGGGTTGAATATATAAAGTGGCTGGTAAAAATGTTGAGTGGCTGGTAGATTTTAGAATCTACCTGCCACAGTGGCAGGTGAACAAAAAAGTTAATTTCCATCCCTGCAACACATACAGCATACAGGCCTATACTGTCTTACAAAGGCAAAGGGCAGTAACTGAAACTACAACTACTTAGCAAACATTGAAACTGAGAAAAATGCCTCAATCATCACATACAACATATAGGCCTATACTGCCTTACAAAGGCAAAGGGAAGTAACTATAGAAACACTGAAACTGAGACAAATGCCTTAATCAACACATTACACATACAACATACAGGCCTATGGGCCTATGACAAGTTACCTGATGAAACGACTTTACAGACTCTGGTTATGAGCCCTTTCTGTGTGTTAACCTCTCCCTATTCTTAGTTGGCTGTCATTCACTTATGTTCAATAGACATACTTCTGCAATGGCTGTATGATCAGAATGCTTACATACCGGAGTAGTTGTTGAGGTGGATTGTTACGTGGAACACAGCAGTCGTCTGCACCTGAGCTTGCTGATTCAAGAAATGTGGGATTGGGGGAGGGATTTAGGAGAACTGGAAGCTGATTTCTTTGGATTAATAACATTCCTTTAATAAATGATTCCAACACAGTGCACATATGAAGCGGCCAAAGGTCTGGTTACAACATAAGTGCATTTAAGGAAGCCTACAGTCCTGTGCTTGACTAAGGGGGAAGGTTTAAATGTCTTTAACTTGTCTTAAATCTGCTTCACAGTCAGCTAATAACTTGTAGTGAACGCTCTGTACCTCACAACACAATGAGGATTTATCTATTCCACTTGATTTCCAGTGTGTGTATGTGTGTGTGTGTGTGTGTGTGTGTGTGTGTGTGTGTCATTGATGTGCTCACAGCTTCAGATAACAGGAGAGTGTATTGGTTGGTCATAATCCCATAGGTCAGGCCATCACCACGTACAGCTGCAGACGGGGCAGACTACTACAGAGCATTCCATATGGGTGTGTGGAGAACACTTCAGTACATACAGTTGGCCACTAGAGGGCAGCATGATGCCATATTATTTTGCACATGGCCATTCATGTCAGCAATGACCTACAACCAGTGGCATAGCCAGAAATCATAAAATGGGTGGGCCCAGAAAAAAAAAAACAGGTGGGCCTAGCCAAAAAACAAATAGGGTACTATTATTACTTCAACAGTCAATCAAAGAAAGAGAGACTTCTGATTGGGTGGGCCTAACTGACAAGTGGGTGGCTACGCCTATGCCTATATAACCATGAATTATAATTACTAGCTGCATTGTTAATTGTTGTAATGCATTGTTGTGATGTATTGTTAATGTGATCAGACTAAATCTGTAGCTGTAGTACTGTACTATGTCAGGGTGGCGAGTGGGATTCTAAGTCATACTAAATCCAAGGGATGGTTGGGTTTAAACAACTCCAGCTCACAATTGGAAAATAAAAACAGTATTTTTATTATTGGAGAGTACCAGAGAATGCAATTCCAACAAGCGTACTTGCGATTCAATGTGCAACAGTATCTATAACAAAAAAAACTCATATATGTGTGTGTGTGTGTGTGTGTGTGTGTGTGTGTGTGTCTGTCTGTCTGTCTGTCTGTCTGTGTGTGCGTGTGTCTGTCTGTGTGTGTGTCTGTGTGTGCAGTATTAGTATTTATTCATAAGAGTACCAGAGAATGCAATTCCAACAAGCATACTTATGATTTAATGTGCAGCAGTGTGTGTGTGTGTGTGTGTGTGTTTGTGTGTGTGTGTGTAGTATTAGTATTTAGTATTTATTTATAAGAGTACCAGAGAATGCAATTCCATAAATGTGCAGCAGTAATAGATTCATAATTCAGGCTTCATAATGCATCATAATGCATCATAACACTGGCAAATCAATATTACCCTGACCAAAGGAAGTGATGTCAGCTCTAACTCAGCTTCTCTGCTGTTACTGAGACCTTCACTGGTTGGATCCTCAGTGAACACTTTCCAATATTAATGTATGGAAACACTCTCTCAGTGAAAGTGTGTGTGACATTGTGTAGGTGTGTGTTACTATCAGGGTCAGAGAATGTCAGCTCTCCTCTGTCCCAGTCCAGCTGCACTCTGATCCTCTGGAGTTTCTGCTTCACTGTGAGGAGAGTGGAGGGCTGTAGCGTAGTACTTGCCCAATATTTGCCATCTTTATACCAAAAGGTCCACCGTCCACTCTGTATAATACACATACCAGCGTCCACCCATGGAGGTAAAGTCCCCTTTCCTGTGGAGAGAGTCTGTCATCACACCCACACCCCACCATGGATTCTCCCCAACCTCCACATCCCAGCAGTGTGTCCCTGAGTTAAAGCCCTCAGAGCCCAGGACACTGGCTTTCTGATCAAACCTCTCTGGGTTATCAGGAAGCTGCTGTATCTCATCACCACGTCTCACACTGGTCAGATCCTCAGACAGGAAGAGGCTATAAGATGCAGTGTTGGGATCCAGAGTGACAGGAGCTGCAGGGACACACACACACACACACACACACACACACACACCTGGATTGTTGCCACACTCCTGCACACTGACTGGTCCAGATCAAAGTTCTGGTATTGGCCCCACATGCTGCTGCACACACACACACACACACACACACACACACACACACACATACACACACACACACCAGTGATGCATGGGCTGATTTGGGTTGAGCGTTTGCACGTTGTCACACTTGTTTAAGTTAGATGAAAACATTTTTATGATACTGGGGTTAAATTCAGTCCGTCTGGTAAAAAAAATGGCCCTTTAAAATGCTATGTTAAGATCATAAAACATACATAATATGTTTAAGTCATATTTAAGGAATTTCTTGAATGACTGTCACAAAGATGCCGCGTGGGTGTGAGTGTACGAGTGTATGTGTGTGTGTGTGTGTGTGTATGTGTGTGTGTGTGTGTGTGTGTGTGTGTGTGTGTGTGTGTGTCTGTGTGTGTGTGTGAACAGTAACTAACAGTGACAGTAAGCAGCTCTATGCTGCACAGTATGTTTTCTGCTTTTTTATCCCTAGCACCGTGTGTGTGTGTGTGTGTGTGTGTGTGTGTGTGTGTGTGTGTGTGTGTGTGTGTGTAACAGAGACACAGAGAGAGCAGGGTGGTGGTGTTTGCAAACATAACTAGGTCTTTCAATATTAGCCAGGTCATGTCATGTCATTAATACAAAGAAATAACAGCTAATGTAATGTAGCTCAAGCGTTTTTTTAATGATCTTTAGTGCAAGTTAAATGCTATCAGTAGTGCATCTAAAAGCAATACTATTGTTAGCAATAATATTGTTAGTTTGAGTCTACCTCTCTCTCTCTCTCTTTGTGTGTGTGTTGGTGGGGGGTGTACTCACTGTACTGAACAATCTCCTGCATCTTCTCCCAGACTCTGAACTTCAGGTTGCCCAGGTGCTTTGCCACATTGATCAGAGCTCCTGAAGGCCTCTCCGGATCCTGCAGTGTGCACTGGGCTCTGGAATAACATTCAGGAGTCAGTGCTGCTGTGGGTTTGGGTTCAGAACCACAGACAAGAGAGAGACAGGAGGCACATCACTCACCTTTCCACTGTGCTCTTGTAGTTCTGGGACAAAAAAAGAAAAATGTAAAGAAATGTGGTTTTTAGTGCTCTGGAATGTATCACAGATGAAAATGTCCTTAAAAAAGTGTCTGTACCACCTCCACATCACTGTCACTTGTGCAACATGTACAAGATCATTTCCTCATTATTCTGAACAGATGCCAAATGCAGGTATGTCTGTCTTGTTCAACATTATGAACTGCTTATGTTGTTTAAAATATAGCATACACTGTGCTGGTCCTGCATAAACATGTTTTCTGGCAACAAATCACAGAGTAGTAATATACAAAAAATATATTATGATTAAAATGAATCCGGTTTCATTTTACCAGCAGAAATGTGACATCATCAGTTCCCATCTCCTCCTCTATGGCTCTGATTGTGTCTGAAAGAGATGAGATGTCTCTGCTCATCTTCTCAATCTTCTCCTTCATCATCTGACTCTTCTGCTCCTCTTCCTCCCTCAGTGCAGCTATCCTGGCTGCCTCTTCATCTCGTAAAAACTGGTGAAGCTCTTCAAACTTCTTCTTGATCCGCCTCTCTGTGTGTTGGGTCTGACTCTAGATCAACACAGATATAATAGAAGACCATTTTATTACTGTTTTGACTGTGAATAATAAACGTTGATATCTAGTGCCAATGTCCTCTCTTACCTTAATATAAGCTGCTGTTTGGTCACAGATGAGTTTCTCTTTTTCAAGTGTCTTCAGTTTCTTTGTCAGAGGCTCCAGTTGGATCTTGAGTTGCTCCTGAAATACAAACAGATTAACTGCTGAATTAGACCTTCAATCAGTAACTACAGGCACCACAGACCTGCACTGCAACTGTACAGCATGTATTGTTTTTTTATTTTAGTTTCTTCCATAACCAGAGAGATTACTGTTGAGTAAAACCGTCTATGCCATATACCTACAGTCACCACAGACCTGCACTGTAACTGTATAGTATAATGGCCATAATGGAAAGAGTTTAAGTATACATTTATGTCAAAGTTCTGACTTCTTATGTGGCATATCACAGTATAAAGTCATTGCGGTATCATTTGATCAGTCATACCTTCATATCTGTTGCTGCCTCATCGATGGGACTGAAGTTGTGGCCTCTGTGCAGTTTTGAGGTCTGACAAACCAGACACACAGGCTGTTTATCATCCAGACAGAAGAGCTTGAGTTTTTCACTGTGCAGACTGCAGAGCACCTCAGACCCTGCTGAAGCTCTCTGACTCCTCTCCTGTAAGAAGGTCTCACACAGGTTCCTTAATGCCATGTTGGGTAGATAAATCTCCCTTGATGCTTTCCTCCTGCAGACTGGACATTCTCTGGATCCTTTGCTCTCCCAGAACCGCTGCAGACAGGCTTTACACACACTGTGGGAGCAGGTCATCATGACAGCATCCTTGTAGATGTCACAGCACACAGCACAGGTGAGGTCCTCTTCAAGTTTGGACGCCATTTCCTCCTAAATCCAGTTGCTTCACCTTTAGGACCTCAAGAAGTTGTTTTAGGCAAAGAAATCTCTCGAATCGGCAAGACCTTATTAGACGTTTTTAAATGTATTTTTAAAATCCTGCTACGTGTTTGTCCCTGTGGAATATGTCCCCAAGCCGTGCTGGCTGTTTAAGACACGACTAAGGCCAGCCCTTCTCAGCCTCTCACTTTAACTTCCTCCTCTACGACTCGGCAAGTTAGACAGGGGGGGTATCTGGCAAAAGAGAGACTCTGATTGGTCAGTGCTGCTACAGGTGGTGTTGATCCAGTTCTTGGAACTGAGTTTGTTATTGTTCAGAGTGAGGAATGAGGCCTTACCTGTTATCTGTGACTGGTAGAGACACACAGACTGACTCCAGATCAGTGAATTACACACAGCCACTCCCAGCACAAACTTTACCAATGTGTTGCTTAGTGTGCTACTACCTATCACTACTTACAATCACACAAGGCAAAATGTAACCATTTATTTATTTCTGCTTTATTGAGTTTAATAAACACATCATTTTTTATGGAGTATCTAAGATTGGTTAGTATATGTATGTGTTTGTGTAACCAGTCTCATACACACACACACACACACACACACACACGTACACTCACACTCACACACACGCGCGCGCGCGCACACTCACACACACACACACACAGACCATGACCAATGCCAAATGAGTGCCAAGAATGCCACGTCTCTACTCCATTTCATGATTTTTTTAAACCCTGAACTGGTAGAGCCGGTAGCTGCCCTTTTATCGTCATAGAAACAGTAATAGTAAACAGACTCGTCACCAGTGGACTGGGAAACAGAACATGGGCTGCATTTATGTAGTCCTTCCTCATTCTCAGCAGAGCACCCAAAGCACTTCACAACTGTGTGTGTGTGTGTGTGTGTGTGTGTGTGTGTGTGTGTGTGTGTGCGTGTGCGGGTGTGGGGTGTGCGTGTGTCTGTAATGTGTTTAATGTGACAGGTGTTCACTACTATGCTATAACTGTGTGTGTATATGCATGTATATGTGTGTGTGTGTGTGGGATGTGTTTAATGTGACAGGTGTTAACTACTATGCCATAACTGTGTGTGTATATGCATGTATATGTGTGTGTGTGTGTGTGTGTGTGGGATGTGTTTAATGTGACAAGTGTTAACGGCTATGCCATAACTGTGTGTGTGTGTGTGTGTGTGTGTGTGTGTGTGTGTGTGTGTGTGTGTGTGTGTGTGTGTGTGTGTGTAAAAGGGGAGTGTTTTTAGGAGAGGAAGATAATGACATTCAAAGAACATTTTTGGAGGGAAAAACAGACTAAAGGAGACACATGTAGAAATTCAGCAGTTTTTTTTTCACAAATTCAGTGATGTTCCCATAACAATAGAAATATTTCACACTTCTTTTTTAGACATAGCTATTTTTGGGACACATTGTAAGTGTTCTGGTGATGTCATGTCATTTTAACCCTCCTGTTGTGTTCTGTCTCTCTCTGGTCTCTGCTCATCTGCTGGGTGTGTGTGTGTGTGTGTGAGAGAGAGAGAGAGAGAGAGAGAGAGAGAGAGAGAGAGAGATAGAGAAAGAGAGAGAGAGAGATAGTGTGTGTATGTGTGTGTGTGAGAGAGAGAGAGAGAGAGAGAGAGAGAGAGAGACATGAGAGTCTGCTGTTACTGAGACCTTCACTGGTTGGATCCTCAGAGGAAACTCTCCAGTGTTAAAGTATGGAAACACTCTCTCAGTGAAAGTGTGTGTGACAGTGTGTAGGTGTGTGTTACTATCAGGGTCAGAGAATGACAGCTTTCCTCTGTCCCAGTTCAGCTGCACTCTGATCCACTGGAGTTTCTGCTTCGCTGTGAGGAGAGTGGGGGGCTGTGGGGTAGAACGTGCTCTATATTTACCATCTTTATACCACACATACCACAGTCCACTCATGGAGGAATAGTCTGCCTTCCTCTGAAGAGACTCTGTCATCACACCCACGTGCCACCATGGATTCTCCCCAACCTCCTTTATACAACATGTACCGGCCTGTTCTGTCTTTCTGGTCTCTGCTCATCTGCTGGGTGTGTCTGTCTGTGTGTGTGTGTGTGTGTGTGTGTGTGTGTGTGTGTACGTGCGAGAGAGAGAGAGAGAGATAGTGTGTGTGTGAGAGAGAGAGAGAGAGAGACATGAGAGTACCTCTGTGGGTATTTGATAAGCATGTATGAAGGCCTAGAGGTACATTTGACAAATTCAAGCCAAGCATTCGCTGTGGCAGGCCAAGGAGTCAACATAAGCTGGGAGCTCAGCTGACCACATTACCTGTTCACGCCACTGTCTTTGCAAGCCATTCTGCTACCCACCTTCACTACAGCTCCACCTCATTATGTGCATGGCCTTACTCAGTGTCTGTTGGTGATGTTTGCTCTGGTCTGTGTTCATTGCGGGGGATCTTCTTTGCTGCTCTCCCTGCTTTAGGCTCTCTATGTTGGGCACATGGAGGCACAGGGAGGTCCCAGAACAGAGCCATACCACCAAATTTAACTTGTTGCATATTAATAAATAATTTGGACTTAAGCTTACTCTGTGTTCCTCTACACCACTGTTCGCGTATGTCCTCCTTTTTGTAAGACGATTTGGATAAAAGCTTCTGCTAAGTGTAGTGTAATGTAAAAGTGGTCCTGACTGAAATGTAATGTACAAAATGTAAAGGTTATAGAGGATCTCCAATGGACATGTGTAGTATGCAGTAGCACTTAAGTTCATTATTAGACTAGCTATATATTGCAGGTACAACCACACATAAACTACGTTTCCCATGATCCTCCTTAGCTTCCTCTTTCCACCATTCTCCTTCCTTAGCCACACCTCAGGTGATAACCCATTCTCAGGTTTCACACTCAGGTTTAAAACCACAGGCGGGCTGTTGCTCAGCCTCTCTGTCCTGTTGGTCATCAGACTGCATGGACCTAAAGAGACATCCACTCTCTCTCTGTTCTGTGGGTCATCAGACCTCATGGATGTAAAGAGACATCCTCTCTCTCTGTCCTCCTGACCAACGGGTCACAAAGGACACCAAGCTCTGCCTTGCAGGCCGAGGAGCCAGGCAGACAAGGGACTTCGTCAGCATGCGCAAGTAAATAGACAAAGAATGGCCTTTGCACAAGGCCACAACGTACTTTGACTCGAGTACACAAGTTTACGGGAAAGGCATCCAGCTCCCCAGGAACCGGGTTCGAGCGGACTCCCCTAGGCTACCCGTTGCACGAGCAACATTTTGAGTTTGATTGAAACGGACTACTTCTAATCGCGAAGCCGATCCCCAGCCAAAGATGCTGAGGAAGTACAGTTTCTGAATGTCTATGCGCGATGAACCACCGCAGGAAACCTCTTAATCGCGAAGCCGATTCCCCGCTACGAGCGGAGAGAGGACCTGAAACAAGGACTCTTCCTTCATCGGATCACCACAAATCGTCCAGGAAGCTGAGTCAACGGACTCCCTCCACTGGATTCCCTGAACTACAACCAAGGACAAAGGAAAGACGAAAAGGCAACCTTCACGTGAGCACTTGGGCATAGATAGAATACTCTCTAGCACAGCAAGAAAATGTTAAACTGTCTGATGTAAACATACACACTGTTTTCATGTAGACTTTGAGTGACTATTTGTTATGTTCTTTTTATTTGCTACTTTGATAGACAGATCCTGCATGCTCTCTCTGTCTCCCTCTCTCTTTCCCTCTCACTAACCCTTATCTCACCTGGTCAAAAGGGATGCTAACGATAGCCTAGCCGAACTAGCCTATTGTTTCAAAGCAAGTTAATCATGTGCCCTTCCCCCGCTCTCGCGCTATCTTGGCACAATGTTCATCTATCACACCTTCTTTGACCATTTGGCGATACAACTGGGAACCCCCGTTCCCCCTCTTCTCTCTCTC
>CM059269.1:2578075-2585575 GCA_030347295.1 Setipinna tenuifilis
GGCATAAGCAGTTATAAATATGCCACCTACTGCCACTGTCATGTTGAGCCAGTTAGCAGACATGAACTCTTTTGTCCACCTGCAGGGGGAGCTAGCGTGCTGGATCTGAAGTAAGTGAAGGCGTGACTGGAAGATCAGGAGCTTTATACAACATCTACCGGCCTGTTCTGTCTCTCTCTGGTCTCTGCTCACCTGCTGGGTGTGTGTGTGTGTGTGTGTGTGTGTGTGTGAGAGAGAGAGAGAGAGAGAGAGAGAGAAAGAGAGGGAGGGAGAGAGAGAGAAAGAGAGAGATAGAAAGAAAGAAAGAGAGAGAGGGAACCTGAGAGTATCTATGTGGATGTTTGATATTTCACTTAGTCTTTGCAAGCCATTTTCCTACCCACCTTTACTACAGCTCCACCTCATTATGTGCATGGCCTTAATCAGTGTCTGTTGTTGATGTTTGCTCTGGTCTGTGGTCATTGCGGGGGATCTTCTCTGCTGCTCTCCCTGCTTTAGGCTCTCTATGTTGGTCACATGGAGGCACAGGGGGGTCCCAGAACAGAGCCATACCACCAAATGTAACCTGTTGCATATTAATAAATAATTTGGACTTAAGCTTACTCTGTGTTCCTCTACACCACTGTTAGCGTATGTCCTCCTTTTAGTAAGTCGATTTGGATAAAAGCGTCTGCTAAGTGTAATGTAATGTAAAAGTGGTCCTGACTGAAATGTAATCTACAAAAATGTAAAGGTTATAGAGGATCTCCTATGGACAATACAGTAGCACTTAGTTTCAGTATTAGACTAGGTATATATACATATCTACTGGGGATACTTAGCCCTGGATTTAGTGTTAAAATGAGGAAAACGATAAAAATACACACAGTACACAATAAAAATATTTTATTTCTTTTAGAAACATGTCTTAGTTTGACTGATACTTAGTAAGTAAAAGTAAAGTAAAGTGAAGTATACTTTATTGTCCCCATGTGGAAATGTGTCTGTGGCTCCATAGTCACTGCATCACAGACTAACACAGCTCATACATGAATGGAGTGCTGGATGCAGTGTTAGTGAAATAAGGAAACAAGTCGAAATAAGTGAGTTAATTTAATTTCATTACCAAACAGGTAATGCACTGATACTGTGATCAGAATAAATCTGTAGCTGTGCTGTTGCTCCACCAGTTGTAGCTGTACACTAAATCTGTACCCACCTGACTACCCACCTCCTCCTCAACGCCACCTCATTATGTATCTGACTTTAAGTACTAGACCAGACATATGCATCCAGACCAGGACAGATTTAAGTACTAGACCAGACGTATGCATCCAGATCAGGCCAGATTTAAGTGCTAGACCAGACGTGTGCATCCAGACCAGGCCAGATTTAAGTACCAGACGTATGCATCCAGACCAGGCCAGATTTAAGTACTAGACCAGACATATGCATCCAGACCAGGCCAGATTTAAGTACTAGACCAGAGGTATGCATCCAGACCAGGCCAGATTTAAGTATTACACCAGACGTATGCACCAAGACCAGGACAGATTTAAGTATTACACCAGAGGTAAGCATCCAGACCAGGCCAGAGTTACGTACTAGACCAGATGTATGCATCAAGACCAGGCCAGATTTAAATATTACACCAGAGGTATGTATCTACTAAGGATACTTAGTACTGGATGTAGTGTTGAAATAAAGAGAAAAGACAGTCGAAATAAGTGAGTCAATTTAATTTCTTTACCAAACATGTATTGAGCTGTTATTGTGGCCAGATTAAATCTGTAGCTGTACTGCTATACTATGTCAGGGTGGCGAGTGGGATTCTAAGTCACACTAAATCCAAGGGACGGTTGGGTTTAAACAACTCCAGCTCACAGTTGGAAAATAAAAACAGTATTTTTATTATTGGAGAGTACCAGAGAATGCAATTCCAACAAGCATACTTGTTTCAATGTGCAGCAGTGTCTATAACACATAAAAACTATATATACATACATACGTATATGTGTGTGTGTGAGTGTGTGTGTGTGTGTGTGTGTGTGTGTGTGTGTGTGTGTGTAGTATTAGTATTTATTTATAAGAGTACCAGAGAATGCAATTCCATCAATGTGCAGCAGTAATAGATTCATAATTCAGGCTTCATAATGCATCACAATGCTTCATAATGCTTCATAATACTTCCTGACCAGAGGAAGTGATGTCAGCTCTAGCTCAGCTTCTCTGCTGTTACTGAGACCTTCACTGGTAGGATCCTCAGAGGAACCTCTCCAGTGTTAAAGTATGGAAACACTGTCTCAGTGAAGGTGTGTGTGAGAGTGTGTAGGTGTTTGTTATTATCAGGGTTAGAGAAAGACAGCTCTCCTCTGTCCCAGTCCAGCTGCACTCTGATCCTCTGGAGTTTCTGCTTCACTCTGAGGATAGTTTCAGGCTGTGGTGGAGAACATACTCTATATTCACCCTCGTTATAATACATATATAACTCTCCACTCACATCATCATACTCTCCCTTCCTCTGGAGAGACTCTGTTATCACACCCACAGTCCACCATGTGTTCTCCCCAACCTCCACATCCCAGCAGTGTGTCCCTGAGTTAAAGTCCTCAGAGCCCATGACGCTGGTATACTCATCAAATCTCTCTGGGTTATCAGGAAGCTCCTGCCACTCATCACCACGTCTTACACTGGTCAGATCCTCAGACAGGATGAGTACAGGGTGTGCAGTGTTGGGATCCAGAGTGACAGGAGCTGCAGGGACACACACACACACACACACACACACACACACACACACACACACACACACACACACATACACACACCTGGTTTGTTGCCACACTCCCCCACACTGATTGGTCCAGATCAACATTCTGGTATTGGCCCAACATGCTGCTCCACACACACACACACACACACACACACACACACACACACACACACCTGACCAAAGTTTTCACTCTACATGCTGCTCTATTTCGTTAGCTTGATAGCATAATTGCCTAAGTCATTTTTTGGTCAAATTGAGATTTTTGCACAACTTTACTCCCCTACCACTTCTGCATCATCCTGTCTGTCTGCCTATGACAAATCGAATCACAACACTCATAAAAGTAAAAAAAAAACATAGCTGCCTAAGTCATTCATTTGACTTAGGCAGTTTTACCATTGGACTTAGGCAGTTTTTATACAATCAATTTGACTTAGGCAGATTATGCCTATGACTTAGGCAGTTTTACCATTGGACTTAGGCAGTTTTTATACAATCAGTTTGACTTAGGCAGATTATGCCTATGACTTAGGCAGTTTTTCTGCTCTTCTCAGCCATTTTGCATACGTCAAAACTGCCTAAGTCACTTTTATTTGAAAAGAAAAAAGATGTTCGGTTTTGTTCTTTTTCCAAACTTTTTCTCACATCTACATGAATGTTCCGTGAAAATATCAATAAAAAATATGCATGTGATTTTTAGAAAATGTGTTTTTTCTTGTTTTCCAAAAACACAAAAAAATGACTTAGGCAATTATGCTATCAAGCTAACGATTTACACTAACACACACACACACACACACACACACCAGTGATGCATCGGCTGATTTGAATTGAGCCTATGAATTGAGAGAGAGAGAGAGTGTGTTTGTGTGTGTGTGTGTGTGTGTGTGTTTGAGAGAGAGACAGAGAGAGCAGGGTGGTGGTGTTTGCAAACATAACCACCCAAGGTCAAAGTCAAAATTAGTCAGTTAATGTCATGTCATTCATACACAGAAATTATATAATGTCGCTCAAGAGTTACTTGAATGATTTTTAGTTAAATGATAGGAGTAGTGTAGCTAAAAGCAATATTATTGTTAGTTTAAATCTAGCTCTCCCTCTCTCTCTCTCTCTCTCTCTCTCTCTCTCTCTCTCTCTCTCTCTCTCTCTCTCTCTCTCTCTCTCTCTCGTGTGTGTGTGTGTGTGTGTGTGTGTACTCACTGTACTGAACAATCTCCTGCATCTTCTCCCAGACTTTGAACTTCAGGTTGCCCAGGTGCTTTGCCACATTGATCAGAGCTCCTGAAGGCCTCTCTGGATCCTGCAGTGTGCTCTGGGCTCTGGAATAACATTCAGGAGTCAGTGCTGCTGTGGGTTTGGGTTCAGAACCACAGAGAAGAGAAGAGAGAGACAGGAGGCACATCACTCACCTTTCCACTGTGCTCTTGTAGTTCTGGGACAAAAAGAAGAAAAATGTCGAGATGTTACTGTCTGATCTTAAATCCTCTTTCCATTACTGTATATCGTTAGCTTGATAGCATAATTGCCTAAGTCATTTTTTTGTGTTTTTGGAAAACAAGAAAAAACACATTTTCTAAAAATCACATGCATATTTTTTATTGATATTTTCACGGAACATTCATGTAGATGTGAGAAAAAGTTTGGAAAAAGAACAAAACCGAACATCTTTTTTTTTTTCAAATAAAAGTGACTTAGGCAGTTTTGACGTATGCAAAATGGCTGAGAAGAGCAGAAAAACTGCCTAAGTCATAGGCATAATCTGCCTAAGTCAAATTGATTGTATAAAAACTGCCTAAGTCCAATGGTAAAACTGCCTAAGTCATAGGCATAATCTGCCTAAGTCAAATTGATTGTATAAAAACTGCCTAAGTCCAATGGTAAAACTGCCTAAGTCAAATGAATGACTTAGGCAGCTATGTTTTTTTTTACTTTTATGAGTGTTGTGATTCGATTTGTCATAGGCAGACAGACAGGATGATGCAGAAGTGGTAGGGGAGTAAAGTTGTGCAAAAATCTCAATTTGACCAAAAAATGACTTAGGCAATTATGCTATCAAGCTAACGATATGTTGAAACTTACAAATAAAAATTATTATTGACAGAATTTAAAAAGTTTGTGGTTTGGTTAAGTGCTCTGGAATACGGAGGCTGGGAAGGGTCATGTTGGTAAATATTTTTAGAACTCACTCTTGTGCTGCCTCGCAATACTTTTGCATTCCCTCACAATAACAATAACTTTTGAGTTACAAAGTATTGCATGGAAATGCAAAAGTATTGCGAGACAACGCAAAAAGTATTGCGAGAGGACGTAAAAAGTATTGCGAGGGAATGCAAAGAGTATTACGAGGGAACGCAAAAAATAGGGTCTGAAAATATTTACCAACATGACCCCTCCTGGGCTCCATACTGAAACGTATCACAGATGAAAATGTCCTTCTGAAAAGTATCTGAACCACCTCCACATCACTGTCACTTGTGCAACATGTACAAGATCATTTCCTCATTATTCTGAACAGATGCCAAATGCAGGTATGTCTGTCTTGTTCAACATTATGAACTGCTTATCGTTAGCTTCATAGCATAATTGCCTAAGTCATTTTTTGGTCAAATTGAGATTTTTGCACAACTTTACTCCCCTACCACTTCTGCATCATCCTGTCTGTCTGCCTATGTCATTGGCCAATCACAACACTCATAAAAGTAAAAAAACATAGCTGCCTAAGTCATTCATTTGACTTAGGCAGTTTTACCATTGGACTTAGGCAGTTTTCATACAATCAATTTGACTTAGGCAGATTATGCCTATGACTTAGGCAGTTTTTCTGAGAATATAAAATAAACAGTACATTTTCTCAGCCATTTTGCATACATCAAAACTGCCTAAGTCACTTTTATTTGATAAAAAAAATGATGTTCGGTTTTGTTCTTTTTCCAAACTTTTTCTCACATCTACATGAATGTTCTGTGAAAATATCAATAAAAAATATGCATGTGATTTTTAGAAAATGTGTGTTTTCTTGTTCCAAAAACACCAAAAAATGACTTAGGCAATTATGCTATCAAGCTAACGTTATGTTGTTAAAAATATAGCATACACTGTGCTGGTCCTGCACAGACATGTTTTCTGCCAAACAATCACACAGTAGGAATATACAAAAAATATATTATAATTAAAATGAATCCAGTTTCATTTTACCTGCAAGAATGTGACATCATCAGCTCTCATCTGCTCCTCTATGGCTCTGATGGTGTCTGAGAGAGACAACATGTCTTTGCTCATCTTCTCCATCTTCCTCGTCATTGTCCGGGTCTTCCTCTCCTCTTCCTCCCTCAGTGCAGCTATCCTGGCTGCCTCTTCATCTCGTAGAAACTGGTGAAGCTTCTTAAACTCCTCCTTGATCTGCTTCTTTGTGTGCTTTACCTGAGTCTAAAACCACACAGGAAGAACACTTAATAATGAACTATTGGTCAGTTACATCTGAAGTGATCCATAACCTTTCACATGATTTTCTCTGACAATATTTCATAATATTAAAATATAACACAATATTAAAATACTCCTTCCTTAATGTAATGATCCATGCCTCACCTTAATGTGAGCTGCTGTTTGGTCCCAGATGACTTTAACGTCTCCAAAGGTCTTCAGTTTCTCCTGTAAGGGCTGCAGTGTGATCTTGAGCTCCTCCTGAATGGAATGAATACATTCCTATTACATTATATATCCTATTAAATATATTATGTTAGGGCACAGAGTGAAAATAATATTTAATTTATTTAACAGAATTACATCAGGGGTCATGATATTAGACATCATCACATTACTAGATTCTCACCTTGCGTTCATCTGCTGCTTCATCTATGGGACTGAAGCTGTGATTTTTATGTTTCTTTGAGGTCTGACACACCAGACACACAGGCTGTTTATCCTCCAGACAGAAGAGCTTGCGTTTCTCTCTGTGCAGACTGCAGAGCACCTCAGACCCTGCTGAAGCTCTCTGGCCTCTCTCCTGTAAGAAGGTCTCACACAGATTCCTTAATGCTATGTTGGGTGGATAAATGGATTTTGAACACTTCCTCCTGCAGATTGGACATTCTCTGGATCCTTTGCTCTCCCAGAACCGCTGCACACAAGCTTCACACACACTGTGCGCACAGGTCATCATGATAGGATCCTTGTAGATGTCACGGCACACAGCACAGGTGAGGTCCTCTTCAAGTTTGGACGCCATTTCCTCCTAAATCCAATTGATTCTACTTTTCTATACCTTCAGGACCTCGAGAAGTTGTTTTAGTCAAAGAAATCTCTCAAATTGGCAAGACCTTTTTAGACGTTTTTAAATGTATTTTTTAAATCCTGCTACGTGTTTGTCCCTGTGGAATATGGCCCCAAGCTGTTTAACACACGACTAAAGCCAGCCCTTCTCAGCCTTTCACTTTAACTTCCTCCTCTACGACTCGGCAAGTTAGACAGGGGGGTTATCTGGCAAAAGAGAGACTCTGATTGGTCGGTGCTGCTACAGGTGGTGTTGATCCAGTTCTTGGAACTGAGTTTGTTATTGTTCAGAGTGAGGAATGAGGCCTTACCTGTTATCTGTGACTGGTAGAGACACACAGACTGACTCCAGATCAGTGAATTACACACAGCCACTCCCAGCACAAACTTTACCAATGTGTTGCTTAGTGTGCTACTAAGTATGACTACTTACAATCACACAAGGCAAAATGCAGCCATTTATTTAGTTTAAAATA
>CM059269.1:2588075-2665575 GCA_030347295.1 Setipinna tenuifilis
GGCCTTACTCAGTGTCTGTTGGTGATGTTTGCTCTGGTCTGTGTTCATTGCGGGGGATCTTCTCTGCTGCTCTCCCTGCTTTAGGCTCTCTATGTTGGTCACATGGAGGCACAGGGGGGTCCCAGAACAGAGCCATACCACCAAATCTAACTTGTTGCATAATAGTAAATAATTTGGACTTAAGCTTACTCTGTGTTCCTCTACACCACTGTTAGCGTATGTCCTCCTTTTTGTAAGACGATTTGGATAAAAGCGTCTGCTAAGTGTAATGTAATGTAATGTAAAAGTGGTCCTGACTAAAATGTAATCTACAAAAATGTAAAGGTTATAGAGGGTTTCCTATGGACATGTGTAGTATACAGTAGCACTTAAGTTCAGTATTAGACTAGGTATATATATATACTGGGGATACTTAGCCCTGGATTTAGTGTTAAAATAAGGAAAAAAAGATAAAAATACACACACGGTGCACAATAAAAATATTTTATTTCTTTTAGAAACATGTCTTAGTTTGGCTGATACTTAGTAAGTAAAAGTAAAGTAAAGTGAAGTATACTTTATTGTCCCCATGTGGAAATGTGTCTGTGGCTCCATAGTCACTGCATCACAGACTAACACAGCTCGTACATGAATGGAGTACTGGATGCAGTGTTAGTGAAATAAGGAAACAAGTCGAAATAAGTGAGATAATTTAATTTCATTACCAAACAGGTACTGCACTGATACTGTGATCAGAATAAATCTGTAGCTGTACTGTTGCTCCACCAGTTGTAGCTGTACACTAAATCTGTACCCACCTGACTACCCACCTCCTCCTCAACGCCACCTCATTATGTATCTGACTTTAAGTACTAGACCAGACATATGCATCCAGACCAGGCCAGATTTAAGTACTAGACCAGACGTATGCATCCAGACCAGGCCAGATTTAAGTACTAGACCAGACGTAAGCATCCAGACCAGGCCAGATTTAAGTACTAGACCAGACGTATGCATCCAGACCAGGCCAGAATTAAGTGCTAGACCAGACGTATGCATCCAGACCAGGCCAGATTTAAATACTACACCAGAGGTATGTATCTAGTAAGGATACTTAGTACTGGATGTAGTGTTGAAATAAGGAAAAAAATAAGTGAAATAAGTGAGGTAATTTCATTTTATTACCAAACATGTAACGAGCTGTTATTGTGGCCAGATTAAATGTCTAGCTGTACTGCTGTACTATGTCAGGGTGCCGAGTGGGATTCTAAGTCATACTAAATCCAAGGGACGGTTGGGTTTAAACAACTCCAGCTCACAATTGAAAAATAAAAACAGTATTTTTATTATTGGAGAGTATCAGTGAATGTAATTCCAACAAGCATACTTGTGTTTCAATGTGCAGCAGTGTCTATAACAAATAAAAACTATATATACATACATATATATATATGTGTGTGTGTGTGTGTGTGTGTGTGTGTGTGTGTGTGTGTGTGTGTGTGTGTGTGCGCAGTATTAGTATTTATTCATAAGAGTACCAGAGAATGCAATTCCAACAAGCATACTTGTGATTCAGTGTGCAGCAGTGTGTGTGTGTGTGTGTGTGTGTGTGTGTAGTATTAGTATTTAGTATTTATTTATTAGAGACTACCAGAGAATGCAATTCCATCAATGTGCAGCAGTATCAGATTCATAATTCAGGCTTCATAATGCTTCATAATGCATCATAACACTGGTGACTCATTATTACCCTGACCAGAGGAAGTGATGTCAGCTCTAGCTCAGCTTCTCTGCTGTTACTGAGACCTTCACTGGTTGGATCCTCAGAGTAGAGACTTTACAGCCAATAGTAAAGCATGGAAACACTCTCTCAGTGAAGGTGTGTGTGAGAGTGTGTAGGTGTGTGCTACTATCAGGGTCAGAGAATGACAGCTCTCCTCTGTCCCAGTCCAGCTGCACTCTGATCCTCTGGAGTTTCTGCTTCACTGTGAGGAGAGTGAAGGGCTGTGGTGGGGCACGGGCCCAATATTCATCATCTGTATAATACACATACCAGCGTCCACCCATGGAGGTAAAGTCCCCTTTCCTGTGGAGAGAGTCTGTCATCACACCCACATGCCACAATGGATTCTCCCCAACCTCCACATCCCAGCAGTGTGTCCCTGAGTTAAAGCCCTCAGAGCCCAGGACACTGACATACTGATCAAATCTCTCTGGGTTATCAGGAAGCTGCTGTCTCTCATCACCACGTTTCACACTGGTCAGATCCTCAGACAGGATGAGTCGTGGGTGTGCAGTGTTGGGATCCAGAGTGACAGGAGCTGCAGGGACACACACACAAACACACACACACACACACACACACACACACACACACACACACACACACACCTGGTTTGTTGTCACACTCCCCCACACTGATTGGTCCAGATCAAAGTTCTGGTATTGGCCCAACATGCTGCTCCACACTCACAACACACACTCAGTCACACACACACACACACACACGCACGCGCACGCACACACACACACCTGACAAAAGTTTTGCCTTTACATACTGCTCTATTAGCACTAACACATTTACACACTCACAGACAGACAGAAAGAGAGAGAGAGAGAGAGAGAGAGAGAGAGAGAGAGAGAGAGAGAGAGAGAGAGAGAGAGAGAGAGAGATGGAGACACAGAGAGCAGGGTGGTGGTGTTTGCAAACATAACTAGGTCTCTCAAAAGTAGTCAGACCATGTCATGTCATTTCTAAAAAAAAAATCTATAATCAGGTAGATCAGGTTTTTGAATGATCTTTAGTGCAAGTTACATGCTAGTAGTAGTGTGGCTTAAAACAATATTATTGTTAGTTTAAGTCTCTCTCTTTCTCTTTTCCCCTCTCTCATTCTGTGTGTGTGTGTGTGTGTGTGTGTGTGTGTGTGTGTACTCACTGTATTGAACAATCTCCTGCATCTTCTCCCAGACTCTGAACTTCAGGTTGCCCAGGTGCTTTGCCACATTGATCAGAGCTCCTGAAGGCCTCTCTGGATTCTGCAGTGTGCACTGGGCTCTGGAATAAAATTCAGGAGTCAGTGCTGCTGTGGGTTTGGGTTCAGAACCACAGACAAGAGAGAGACAGGAGGCACATCACTCACCTTTCCACTGTGCTCTTGTAGTTCTGGGACAAAAAAAAGAAAATGTTGAGATGTTACTGTCTGATCTTAAATCCTCGTTGAAACTTACCAATTATTATTTTATTACTTTATTTTATTACCAATTATTACCAATTATTATTGGCAGAATTTCAAAAGTGTGTGGTTTTGTTAAGTCCTCTGGAATACGGAGGCTGGGAAGGGTCATGTTGGTAAACTTTTTGCATTCCCTCACAATAACAATAACTTTTGAGTTACTAAGTATTGCATTAAAAAAAGCAAAAAGTATTGCGGTTGAACGCAAAAAGTATTGCGAGAGAATGCAAAAAGTATTGCGAGGGAACGCAAAAAGTATTGAGAGGGAACGCAAAAAGTGGGGTCTGAAAATATTTACCAGCATGGCCCTTCCTGGGCTCCATACTGGTACGTATCACAGATGAAAATGTCCTTCTGGAAAGTATCTGAACCACCTCCACATCACTGTCACTTGTGCAACATGTACAAGATCATTTCCTCATTATTCTGAACAGATGCCAAATGCAGGTATGTCTGTCTTGTTCAACATTATGATCTGCTTATGTTGTTAACAATATAGCATACACTGTGCTGGTCCTACATAAATATGTTTTCTGCCAACCAATCACAGAGTAGAAATATACAAAAAATATATTATGATTAAAATGAATCCGGTTTCATTTTACCTGCAGGAATGTGACGTCATCAGTTCCCATATGCTCCTCCATGGCTCTGATTGTGTCTGACAGACACGAAATCTCTCTGCTCATCTTCTCAATCTTCTCCTTCATCATCTGAGTCTTCTGCTCCTCTTCCTCCCTCAGTGCAGCTATCCTGGCTGCCTCTTCATCTCGTAGAAACTGGTGAAGCTCTTCGAACTCCTTCTTGATCTGCTTCTCTGTGTGTTGGGTCTGACTCTATATTAACACAGATATAATAGAAGACCATTTTATTACAGTTTTGACTGTGAATAATAAACGTTGATATCTAGTCACAATGTCCCTCTCTTACCTTTATATGGGCTGCTGTTTGGTCACAGATGAGTTTCTCTTCTTGAAGTGTCTTCAGTTTCTTTGTCAGAGGCTCCAGTTGGATCTTGAGATGCTCCTGAAATACAAACAAATTAACTGCTGAATTAGACTTTCTATCAGTAACTACAGGCCCCACAGACCTGCACTGCAACTGTACAGCATGTATATTTTTTGTTATTTTAATTTCTTCCATAACCATAGAGATTACTGCCGATTAAAACCATCTATGCCATATACCTACAGTCACCACAGACCTGCACTGTAACTGTATAGTATAATGGCCATAATGGAAAGAGTTTGAGTATACATTCATGTCAAAGTCCTGACTTCTTATGTGACACATCACAGTATAAAGTCATTGCAGTATCAGTTGATCAGTCATACCTTCATATCTGTTGCAGCCTCATCGATGGGACTGAACTTGTGGTTTCTGTGTATCTTTGAGTCTCGACACACCACACACACAGGCTGCTTATCATCCAGACAGAAGAGCTTGAGTTTCTCACTGTGTAGACTGCAGAGCACCTCAGACCCTGCTGAAGCTCTCTGATTCCTCTCCTGTAAGAAGGTCTCACACAGGTTCCTTAATGCTATGTTGGATAGATAAATCTCCCTTGATGCTTTCCTCCTGCAGATTGGACATTCTCTGGATCCTTTGCTCTCCCAGAACTGCTGCAGACAGCCTTTACACACACTGTGAGCACAGGTCATTATGACAGGATCCTTGTAGATGTCACAGCACACAGCACAGGTGAGGTCCTCTTCAAGTTTGGACGCCATTTCCTCCTAAATCCAGCTGCTTCACCTTTGCTATACCTTCAGGACCTCGAGAAGTTGTTTTAGTCAAAGAAATCTCTCAAATCGGCAAGACCTTATTAGACGTTTTTAAATGTATTTTTAAAATCCTCCTACTTGTTTGTCCCTGTGGAATATGTCCCCAAGCCGTGCTGGCTGTTTAAGACACGACTAAGGCCAGCCCTTCTCAGCCTCTCACTTTACCTTCCTCCTCTACGACTCGGCAAGTTAGACAGGGGGGGTATCTGGCAAAAGAGAGACTCTGATTGGTCGGTGCTGCTACAGGTGGTGTTGATCCAGTTCTTGGAACTGAGTTCGTTATTGTTCAGAGTGAGGAATGAGGCCTTACCTGTTATCTGTGACTGGTAGAGACACACAGACTGACTCCAGATCAGTGAATTACACACAGCCACTCCCAGCACAAACTTTACCAATGTGTTGCTTAGTGTGCTACTAAGTATGACTACTTACAATCACACAAGGCAAAATGCAACCATTTATTTATTTCTGCTTTATTGAGTTTAATAAACACATCATTTTTATGGAGTATCTAAGATTGGTTAGTATATGTATATGTTTGTGTAACCTGTCTCATACACACACACACGCACAAACACATACACACACGCACACACACACACACACACACACACACACACACACACACACACACACACACACACACACACACAGACCATGACCAATGCCAAGTGAGTGCCAAGAATGCCACGTCTCTACTCCATTTCATGATTTTTTTAAACCCTGAACTGGTAGAGCCGGTAGCTGCCCTTTTGTCGTCATAGTAACACTAATAGTAAACAGACTCGTCACCAGTGGACTGGGAAACAGAACATGGGCTGCATTTACATAGTGCTTCCTCATTCTCAGCAGAGCACCCACAGCACTTCACAACTAATGCCTCATATGTGTGTGTGTGACCGTGCCAGTCATAACCCACTCGTAGTTAGTCTATGAATATGTCCCAAACTACTGAATATCAGTACAGCTCAGTTTTGCTTATTTAGTAAAACACTGGAGCATCTCACTATTACCTGGAGAAGGTAACCAGCCAGTCCATCAGTGGAGCAAAGCAGGCCTTTGGTCTAGGTGACACTGAGCCACAATTGTGTGTGTGTGTGTGTGTGTGTGTGTGTGTGTGTGTGTGTGTGTGTGTGTGTGTGTCTGTGTGTGTCTGTGTAGGTGTGTGCATGCGTGCATGCTTTTGGTCAGGTGACAGTGAGCCATTCAGAAGGAATGAACAAACTGTGTGTGTGTGTGTGTGTGTGTGTGTGCGTGTGTGTGTGTGTGTGTGTAGGAGTATTTTTGTCATTACTATTGTTATGTTGCTGTAAGTGTTTTGTGTGTTTGTGGGGTGTCTGTTCCAAGTAATATGATGAATAATTGTGTAAGTAGTGGGTGTAAAATGCATACACGTGATATACCACACAGGCGTGCAGTGAGAGTAATAAGTATTTGATCCCTTGCTGATTTTGTTGGTTTTCCCACTAATAAAGACATGGTCATTCTATACCTTTAATGGTAGATGTATTCCAATATGGAGAGACAGAATATCAAAACGAAAATCCAGAAAATAACTTTCAAGAATATATTTTAATTCATTTGTATGTCATTGAGGGAAATAAGTATTTGATCCCTCTGGCCAAAAGCAGTTAATACTTGGTGGCAAAGCCTTTGTTTGCAAGCACAGCAGTCAGACGTTTGTGGTAGTTAACCACAAGGTTAGCACACATATCAGGGGGAATTTTGGCCCACTCTTCTTTGCAGATCCTCTCCAAATCATTCAGGTTGGTGGGCTGTCGCTTGGCAACTCGGACCTTCAGCTCCCTCCATAGATTTTCAATAGGATTGAGGTCCGGAGACTGACTGGGCCACTCCATGACCTTAATATGCTTCTTCTTCAGCCACTCCTTTGTTGCCTTTGCTGTATGCTTTGGATCGTTGTCATGTTGGAAGACCCAACCACGGCCCATTTTCAGCTTCCTGGCAGAGGGGAGGAGGTTGTCCCCCAAGACAGCACGGTACATGGCTCCATCCATCTTCCCACTGATGTGGTGTAGTAGCCCTGTGCCCTTGGCAGAGAAACACCCCCAAAACATAATGCTTCCACCTCCATGTTTGATGGTGGTCACAGTGTTCTTTGTGTTATAGGCTGCATTTTTCTTCCTCCACACACGACATGTAGAGTTTAGGCCAAATAGTTCAATTTTGGTCTCATCTGACCACAGGACCTTCTCCCAATCACTTTGAGCATCTTTGAGGTGATCATTGGCATACTTTAGACGGGCCTCCACATGTGCCTTCTTAAGCAGGGGTACCTTTCGGGCACTGCAGGATTTTAATCCATTGCGTCTCAAAGTGTTGCCAACTGTTTTCCTGGTGACTGTGGTCCCAGCTGCCTTGAGGTCATTCACCAACTCCTGCTGTGTGGTTTCAGGATTATTGTTTACAGTTCTAATGATCATTGCCACCCCACGAGGTGAAATCTTCTGTGGAGCACCAGATCGAGGCCTGTTGATGGTCATGTTATACTTTTTATATTTTCTGACAGTTGCGCCAATGGTTGTTACTTTAATACCCAGCATCTTACTAATGTTTTTGTACCCCATTGCAGTTTTGTGCAGGTCAACAATCCTGTCTCTGAGGTCCTGAGAGAGTTCTTTTATCTTACTCATGTTGTAGAGCTTGGAATCTGTCTGATTGCCTGATTCTCTGAACAGGTATCTTTCATACTGGTGATTAGTTAGCACAGATGTCTTCAATTCAGGTAACAAGTTGATTGGGAGTGTCTAACTGCTCTGTGACAGCCAGAACACCTAATGCATACTAGGGGATCAAATACTTTTTTCCTTCAATGAAATACAAACCAATTAAAATATATTCCTTAAAGTTATTTTCTGGATTTTCTTTTTGATATTCTATTTCTCCATGTTAAAATACATCTACCATTAAAAATATAGAATGCTCATATCTTTATTAGTGGGCTAACCAACAAAATCAGCAAGGGATCAAATACTTATTACTCTCACTGTATAAAGGGGGGGGGGGTGATTTTGGATAGTGAGCACTAGTGTACTCACAGGGGGGTTCACAGGTTGGGGACTGAGCCAGCGCTGGTGAGGTCCAACTCGTGTTAAAGAGTATGCCACAACTGTGTGTGTGTGTGTGTGTGTGTGTGTGTGTGTGTGCGTGTGTGTGTGTGTGTGCGGGTGTGTGTGTGTGTGGGATGTGTTTAATGTGACAGGTGTTAACTACTATGCCATGACTGTGTGTGTATATGCATGTATATGTGTGTGTGTGTGTGTGTGTGTGTGTGTGTGGGATGTGTTTAATGTGACAAGTGTTAACGGCTATGCCATAACTGTGTGTGTGTGTGTGTGTGTGTGTAAAAGGGGAGTGTTTTTAGGAGAGGAAGATAATGAAATTCAAATAACATTTTTGGAGGGAAAACAGAGTAAAGCAGATACATGTAGAAATGTAGCAGTTTTTTTTTTCACAAATTCAGTGATGTTCCCATAAAAATAGAAATATTTCACACTCCTTTATAGGACGTAGCTATTTTTGGGACACACTGTAAGTGTTCTGGTGATGTCACACCATTTTAACCTTCCTGTTGGGTTCCCGTCAAAAATCACATATTTATATTTTGCATTTTTAAATTTAATTCTTTTCTTTTTTTCTTACTTATATGGGGGTTTACAGTCCTTGACAGTACTCCAGTAACAGCATGGGTGAAATTCATGACAGTAAAAGTCATGTTGTTTTTGAGGCATGTAGCATTGTTACCTTTGCCACATCTCCCATCAAAAATAACCAGCCATTAAAACAGAGACCTTTCAGATGACTGTAATATATAGTACAGGGACAAAAAGCACACACACAGGCTTCAAAACATAGATCACACACACACACACACACAGGCTTCAAAACATAGATCACACACACACACACACACACACACACAGGCTTCAAAACATAGATCAGACACACACACACACACACACACACACACACACACAGGCTTCAAAACATAGATCACATACACACACACACAAACACACACTGTATTCTCCCACCATGTCACACTGGCATAAGCAGTTATAAATATGCCACCTACTGCCACTGTCATGTTGAGCCAGTTAGCAGACATGAACTCTTTTGTCCACCTGCAGGGGGAGCTAGCGTGCTGGATCTGAAGTAAGTGAAGGCGTGATTGGAAGATCAGGAGCTTTATACAACATGTACCGGCCTGTTCTGTCTCTCTCTGGTCTCTGCTCACCTGCTGGGTGTGTATGTTTGTGTGTGTGTGTGTGTGTGGGAGAGAGAGAGAGAGAGTACTTATGTGGATATCTACCCACCTTCTTCCTAACTCCACCTCATTATGTGCATGGCCTTACTCAGTGTCTGTTGGTGATGTTTGCTCTGGTCTGTGTTCATTGCGGGGGATCTTCTCTGCTGCTCTCCCTGCTTTAGGCTCTCTATGTTGGTCACATGTATGAATCCAGACCAGGCCAGATTTAAATACTACACCAGAGGTATGTATCTAGTAAGGATACTTAGTACTGGGTGTAGTGTTGAAATAAGGAAAAAAATAAGTGAAATAAGTGAGGTAATTTCATTTTATTACCAAACATGTAATGAGCTGTTATTGTGGCCAGATTAAATGTCTAGCTGTACTGCTGTACTATGTCAGGGTGGCGAGTGGGATTCTAAGTCATACTAAATCCAAGGGATGGTTGGGTTTAAACTCCAGCTCACAATTGGAAAATAAAAACAGTATTTCTATTATTGGAGAGTACCAGAGAATGCAATTCCAACAAGCATACTTGTGATTCAATGTGCAGCAGTGTGTGTGTGTGTGTGTGTGTGTGTGTGTGCGCGTGTGTGTGTGTGTGTGTGTGTGGTATTAGTTTTTATTTATAAGACTACCAGAGAATGCAATTCCATCAATGTGCAGCAGTAATAGATTCATAATTCAGGCTTCATAATGCTTCATAATGCTTCATAACACTGGTGACTCATTATTACCCTGACCAGAGGAAGTGATGTCAGCTCTAGCTCAGCTTCTCTGCTGTTACTGAGACCTTCACTGGTTGGATCCTCAGAGGAAACTCTGCAGTACTAAAGTATGGAAACACTCTCTCAGTGAAAGTGTGTGTGAAAGTGTGTAGATGTGAGTTACTATCAGGGTCAGAAAATGACAGCTCTCCCCTGTCCCAGTCCAGCTGCACTCTGATCCTCTGGAGTTTCTGCTTCACTGTGAGGAGAGTGGAGGGCTGTGGTAGGGCACGTGCTCCATATTTACCTTTCTTATAAAACAGATCCCAGCATCCACTCATTAAGGAATAGTCTGCCTTCCTCTGGAGAGACTCTGTCACCACACCCACAACCCAGTCATTATTCTCCCCAACCTCCACATCCCAGCAGTGTGTCCCTGAGTTAAAGCCCTCAGAGCCCAGGACATCAGCATACTCATCAAATCTCTCTGGGTTATCAGGAAGCTGCTGCCACTCATCACCATTTGTCACACTGGTCAGATCCTCAGACAGGATGAGATTATCAGCTGCAGTGTTGGGATCCAGAGTGACAGGAGCTGCAGGGACACACACACACACACACACACACACATACACACACACACACACACACACACACAGACCTGGTTTATTGTCACACTCCCCCACACTGATTGGTCCAGATCAATCAGATCAGGACCAGATTCTGCTATTGTCCCAACATGCTGCTCCACACACACACACAAACACACACACACACACACACACACACACACGCACACACCAAACGTTTCGCTCTAGATGCTGCTCTATTTACACTAACACACACACACACACAGATACACACACACACCAGTGATGCATGGGATGATTTGGATTGAGCATATGAATTGAGAGAGAGAGAGAGAAAGAGCATGTGTGTGTGTAATTTGGTTACTCCACTGCTGTTGTTGTCTGTGTTCAAACTATGCAGTCCCTACAGCATGATGTGCAGTCCCCAAGTGCAATGCCACTACCACTGTACTAGTCTGCATGAAGCTCAGCACAGCTGTGTGTGTGTGTGTGTGTGTGTGTGTGTGTGTGTGTGTGTGTGTGTGTGTGTGTGTGTGTGTGTTCAAACTATGCAGTCCCTACAGCATGATGTGCAGTCCCCAAGTGCAATGCCACTACCACTGTACTAGTCTGTATGAAGCTCATTTAATACTTATTATTTATTATTCCCATTATTATTATTATTACTATTTTTTAATACCCCCTTCTTCTGTTTTGACACTTTCATCTCTGCACCTTTGCAGCATTGCTGTTTAGTATCGCTACACAGTGTGTGTGTGTGTGTGTGTGTGTGTGTGTGTGTGTACTCACTGTATTGGACAATCTCCTGCATCTTCTCCCAGACTGTGAACTTCAGGTTGCCCAGGTGCTTTGCCACATTGATCAGAGCTCCTGAAGGCCTCTCTGGATCCTGCAGTGTGCACTGGGCTCTGGAATAACATTCAGGAGTCAGTGCTGCTGTGGGTTTGGGTTCAGAACCACAGAGAAGAGAGAGACAGGAGGCACATCACTCACCTTTCCACTGTGCTCTTGTAGTTCTGGGACAAAAAAGAAAAATGTCAAGATGTTACTGCCTCATCTTAAATCCCCCATTGCCATTATATGTTGAAACATACAAATGCAAATTATTTTTGGCAGAATTTAAAAAGTTGGTGGTTTTGTTAAGTGCTCTGGAATACGGAGGCTGGGAAGGGTCATGTTGGTAAATATTTTTAGACCTCACTTTTGTGCTCCCTCGCAATACTTTTTGCATTCCCTCACAATAACAATAACTTTTGAGTTACAAAGTATTGCATGGAAACGCAAAAGTACTGCAAGAGAAGGCAAAAAGTATTGCGAGGGAACACAAAAAGTATTGCGAGAGAATGCAAAAAGTATTGCGAGAGAATGCAAAAAGTAGGGTCTGAAAATATTTACCAGCATGACCCTTCCTGGGCTCCATACTGGAATGTATCACAGATGAAAATGTCCTTCTGAAAAGTATCTGTTCCACCTCCACATCACTGTCACTTGTGCAAAATGTACAAGATCATTTCCTCATTATTCTGAACAGATGCCAAATGTAGGTATGTCTGTCTTGTTCAACATTATGAACTGCTTATGTTGTTACAAATATAGCATACACTGTGCTGGTCCTGCACAAACATGTTTTCTGCCAAACAATCACACAGTAGGAATATACAAAAAATATATTGTGATTAACTTCCACTTGGTCACATTATCCGCCACCATGGACTCAAATTCCACTGCTACGCCGATGATACCCAGCTATACATCACCTCCAAAACCATCTGTCCCACCATCCTCGCCACTATCACCGACTGCCTTACAGATATCAAAACCTGGATGAACCACAACTTCCTCAAACTAAACAGCAATAAAACTGAAATCATCGTTTTTGGCCCAAAAACCACCATTGCCACCTGTCAAAATCTCACGCTCTGTGTTGATGGTCATCCTGTCACCCCCCCCCCCCTCGTAAAAAATCTTGGTATCTACATGGACCCTACACTTTCCCTCAAATCACACATCAACCACATAACCAAGACATCCTTCTTCCACCTCCGCAACATTGCACGTCTCCGACCCACTCTTTCCTCCACAGCTGCTGAGACATTGATCCACGCCTTCATCACCTCCAGACTCGACTACTGTAACAGCATCCTATACGGCCTCCCCTCCACTGCTCTTCAAAAACTACAATACGTCCAAAACTCTGCTGCCCGACTGCTCACCCGCACCCCTTCCAGAGAGCACATCACACCTGTCCTCCACCGACTTCACTGGCTCCCCATAAAACAACGTATACACTTCAAAATCCTCCTCATCACTTACAAGGCCCTCAACAACCTTGCACCCGTATACTTGACAGACCTCCTCCACCGACACTCCCCCACCCGCCGACTACGCTCTGCCGATGCAAATCTCCTCACCCCTATCACCACAACCAAATACCGGACAATTGGCGACAGGGCTTTCACCATTGCTGCCCCCACCCTCTGGAACTCCCTCCCCCTGGCCATCCGCAACTCTGACACACTACTTTCCTTCAAATGCCACCTCAAGACCCACCTGTTCAAAATTGCATATGACACCTGACCAGCCCCCCCCCCCCCCCCCCCCCCTCCACCACCACCACTGATCACCCTCTCATGTTTTTCTGTATTTTGTGTGTGTGTATGTGTGTTTATGTTCATGTATGTAAAGCGTCTTTGGGTATCATGAAAAGCGCTATACAAAACGTATGTATTATTATTATTATTATTATTAAAATGAATCCGGTTTCATTTTACCTTCAGGAATGTGACATCATCAGTTCCCATCTTCTCTTCTATGGCTCTGATTGTGTCTGAAAGAGACGAGATCTCTCTGCTCATCTTCTCAATCTTCTTCTTCATCATCTGACTCTTCTGCTCCTCTTCCTCCCTCAGTGCAGCTATCCTGGCTACCTCTTCATCTCGTAGAAACTGGTGAAGCTGCTCAAACTCCTCCTTGATCTGCTTCTCTGTGTGTTGGGTCTGACTCTAGATTAACACACAGAATAGAGGACAGAACAATTTATTGCTTAAATCCATCTAGTTAGTACTATTTTTGCTGTACAACCGATGTAAAATTACAGTTGATGTCTAAACACCATCTCTTACCGTAATATGAGCTGCGATTTGGTCACAGATGAGTTTCACTTCTTCAAAGGTCTTTAGTTTGTTTTGCAGGGGTTCCAGTTTGACTTTAAGATCCTCCTGAAACACATACAGAATAACTTGTGAGTTAAAATATCTATGTCGTACCTACAGACACGACATGGCTGCACTTTTACTGTAGAGTATAATGGCTATAATGGAAAGAGTTTAAGTATACATTTCTATATAATTTATGACTTACTGCTCATGTGGTATATTTCATTAAAAATGTAGGCAGTCATACCTTCATGTCTTGTGCTGCCTCATCGATGGGACTGACATTGTGGCCTCTGTGCAGTTTTGAGGTCTGACACACCAGACACACAGGCTGTTTATCGTCCAGACAGAAGAGCTTGAGTTTCTCACTGTGCAGACTGCAGAGCACCTCAGACCCTGCTGAAGCTCTCTGACTTCTCTCCTGTAAGAAGGTCTCACACAAGTTCTTTAAGTGCAGGTTAAGAGGAGGCGTTACCATTGATGATCTCCTGCAAACTGGGCATTCTTTGAACTCTTTAGTTTCCCAGAACTGCTGCAGACAGACCTTACAGATACTGTGACTGCAAGAGAGGAGTACAGGATCTTTGAAAATGTCACAGCACACAGGGCAGGAGAAATCTTCTTCAGAGAAAGTTCCAGATGCCATAATCTTGTTATAAGGGGACCCTCTCTTGTTACTGCGATCAAAACACTTTACTTTCACTTTCAAGTTCCGAGTTTAAGTCAGTCGCTGAAAAGAAAAACACGATTTACTGGATACAAAAGTGTCTTAAACATATTTAAGTGCTGCCAAAACATAAATCGTTGGTTGGTTGACAGGTTTGGATTATAAATGTTTCAGAAATTCGTACCTTCTTAAGGAGAGAAAGGCAATCACTGCAGTCTATCAGCCTCTGTTCCCCATTTCCTCATTCAACACGGGTGAGCAGGGGGGAGGGACTTAGGTTGAGGAGGAGGACTGTGATTGGCTAATACTGCTACATTGACAGGGAGGAGTTTCAAACAGTGTTGTTGAGGCATGGATTGCTGCCATCTATCAACCATATGCCATAGTGTTACATGGGAGAAGTGTGTGTGTGTGTGTGTGTGTGTGTGTGTGTGTGTGTGTGTTAAGGGGGAATGTTTTCAGAAGAGAAAGACAATCACATTCAAAAGACATTTTTAGAGGGAGGTAGGGCAGGCACATGTAGAAATTCATCAGTTTTTTTTTACAACTTCAGTGATGCTCCCATGAAAAGAAAAATATTTCACACTGTTTTTTTACAAATAGCAATTTTTGGGACACATCGTAAGTGGTGGTGTCACATGTAATTTTAACCCTCCTGTAGTGTTCCCGTCGAAAATCACCCATTTGCATTTTGCATTTTTAAACTGAATTCTTGTCTTTTGTCTTACTTCTATGGGGATTTACAGTCCTTAACAGAACTCCAGTAACAGCATGGATGAAATTCGTGACAGTAAAAGTCATGTTGTTTTTGAGGCATGTAACATTTTTACCTTTGCCACATCTACAGTCAAAAAATAACCAGCCATTAAAACAGAGACCTTTCAGATGACTGTAATATATAGTACAGGGACAAAAAGCACACACACAGGCTTCAAAACATAGTTCACACACACACACACACGCACACACACACACGCACACACACACACACACGCACACACACACACACACACACACACACACACACTGTATTCTCCCACCATGTCACACTGGCATAAGCAGTTATAAATATGCCACCTACTGCCACTGTCATGTTGAGCCAGTTAGCAGACATGAACTCTTTTGTCCACCTGCAGGGGGAGCTAGCGTGCTGGATCTGAAGTAAGTGAAGGCGTGATTGGAAGATCAGGAGCTTTATACAACATGTACCGGCCTGTTCTCTCTCTCTCTGGTCTCTGCTCACCTGCTGGGTGTGTGTGTGTGTGTGAGAGAGAGAGAGAGAGAGAGAGAGAGAGAAAGAGAAAGAGAGAGAGAGAGAGAGAGATAGTGTGTGTATGTGTGTGTGTGTGAGAGAGAGAGACAGAGAGAGAGACAGAGAGAGAGAGAGAGAGAGAGAGAGAGACATGAGAGTACCTCTGTGGGTATTTGATAAGCATGTATGAAGGCCTAGAGGTACATTTGACAAATTCAAGCCAAGCATTAGCTGTGGCAGGCCAAGGAGACAACATTAGCTGGGAGCTCAGCACCTCTGTTTGCAAGCCATTCTGCTACCCACCTCACCCCCAGCTCCACCTCATTATGTGCATGGCCCTAATCAGTGTCTGTTGTTGATGTTTGCTCTGGTCTGTGTTCATTGCAGGGGGATCTTCTTTGCTGCTCTCCCTGCTTTAGGCTCTCTATGTTGGGCACATGGAGGCACTGGGGGGTCCCAGAACAGAGCCATACCACCAAATCTAACTTGTTGCATAATAGTAAATAATTTGGACTTAAGCTTACTCTGTGTTCCTCTACACCACTGTGAGCTTATGTCCTCCTTTTTGTAAGTCGATTTGGATAAAAGCTTCTTCTAAGTGTAATGTAATGTAATGTAATGTAAAAGTGGTCCTGACTGAAATGTAATCTACAAAATGTAAAGGTTATAGAGGATCTCCTATGGACATGTGTAGTATACAGTAGCACTTAAGTTCAGTATTAGACTAGGTATATATATATGTATCTACTGAGGATACTTATCCCTGGATTTAGTGTTAAAATAAGGGGGAAAAAGATAAAAATACACACACAGTACACAATAAAAATATTTTATTTCTTTTATAAAAATGTCTTAGTTTGACTGATACCTAGTAAGTAAAAGTAAAGTATAGTGAAGTAGACTTTATTGTCCCCATGTGGAAATGTGTCTGTGGCTCCATAGTCACTGCATCACAGACTAACACAGCTCATACATGAAGGGATCTGAATAATAATGAGGACGTTGTACATAACATTTTTAATGTTACATTTTAATTACACATTTCTTTATTATTATTTTATATTCCTGTTATTTTGTATTCCTATAACTATTACAATCAGCTTTGTGTGACACTTTCCTAAGTACTGGCCATATCTGTGTCTGCCTCCAGAGTTGAGGTGTTATGTGTGTATTGTCACCTTGATTGACTGTCTCAAGACATGTCATATCCCTGTTTCACACCTGGAAAAAGCCTCTCACTCACTCCCGCCAAATTGTAATCAAACAGCCTTTGCCCCATGCATATTAATTTAGGGTGGGTCCAGGGCCGCCCCTAAGGTTTTGGAGGCCCTAAGCATAACTGTTCAGGGAGGCCCCCCCACCACCTCACCATACACACGCGCACATGCCACACACACACACACACAAAATTGTACTGAAACCGTTATTTATTAAAATTCACATTTTAAAACTGAACATTTACAATATTATAATAAATAAGGCTAATAACAGTAAAAGTAAAGAAGAGCAGCACCATTAATAATGTATAAATAATAAATACGTGTTAGAACATTCTTAAGAGCAACAATGATGGGGAAACGATATGAAATGCAATTTATAAAAGTATGTTATATAAAATTAGGGAAACATAGAAGCATGCTGTAAAACTACACATTAAGCACAGTTTTGCTGGTTTGCAGGTTTACTTGCCACTTTGACCCATTTTAGTGTGTGTGTTTGGCTAGTACAGATCTACTTGCCATTTTGGCTGTCTGGTGAGGGAAAAGTTAATTTAATGCCTTGGCTGTCTGATCATCAGGCAGAATAGGCCTATATTTGGACTGAAGTAGTGAACTGACGCACAAGGACAGAGCAAACAGGACTTTGTTGACTAATTAGGCACTCAAAAACTACAAACTACACTGTCAACTATTTCCAAGCATGCCACATGCATTGTACAATATTCGTTTTTATAATTTAGAGTTTACAACTACATCAAATCAGCAAAGCCAACACGCAACCTAGCCTGGAAATGCATTGCCTAATAGGAGGCACCAGCTACTAAAGTAGTGTACACTGACGGATAATAAGGACTTTTGGTGACTTATAAGACAGTCAAAATCTACAAACTATACTGTCAGCTTTCAGCTATTTGCAAATGTGCCACGTGCACTGTAAAATCTAATTAGTTTCTATAAGTTAGTGTTTACCTCAATTCAGCAAAGCCAACGCAACCTAGCCTGAAGTAAGCATTGGTTATTAAACTAGCATTAATGCTGAACAATTCAAATCTTTAACAAGCAGTTACTAGCGAGGGATGAACGGGAATCATCCTTTTGTTTCTTTTTCTTCCTTTTTCCAGCTCCAGACTCAAACTGCCGTTTCATTCTTGGATTTTTGGCTACTTGAACTTGGGGTCCGATGTAGCAAATTTGGGCGCTAGCAGTAGCCAGCTGCAGCGAACACTGACAGAAAGATGCAAACTGGGCTGTACCATTTCAGGGAGGAGGAGGGGGGTGGGTGGCTTTGTATTAGGCACAAACGAGAGCGTGAAACTCCGCTCCGCGCACGCTTTACTTCTCCCTCTTGGACGTGTCTATGGTGCTGAAAGCACTTTGCCAAACCCCGATCGATGACTGTCTGAGGCCCTACGCACGCTGCGTACTCTGCGTATGTGAAGGGGCGGCCCTGGGTGGGTCTAAGGGGTTACTCCCCCTGTTGACCTGTTATTTAGTGTTTTGTAAATCTCAGTAAGTTACAGATATGGATGAATCAACACCGGGAAACTTCTGTCTCTCCTCTGGTACCAATGTAAAATAAACCTTGTCCAGATTCTCCACCACGCTGACTGAGCCTTCATAATCATCTATGGTATAACAAAAATTACTAGTAAATTAATTACTATCATACACGAATGGAGTACTGGATGCAGTGTTCGTGAAATAACAAGTTTTAAGTATTACACCAGAGGTAAGCATCCAGACCAGGCCAGAGTTACGTACTAGACCAGATGTATGCATCAAGACCAGGCCAGATTTAAATATTACACCAGAGGTATGTATCTACTAAGGATACTTAGTACTGGATGTAGTGTTGAAATAAAGAGAAAAGACAGTCGAAATAAGTGAGTTAATTTAATTTCTTTACCAAACATGTAATGAGCTGTTATTGTGGCCACTTTAAATGTCTAGCTGTACTACTATACTATGTCAGGGTGGCGAGTGGGATTCTAAGTCATACTAAATCCAAGGGATGGGTGGGTTTAAACAACTCCAGCTCACAGTTGGAAAATAAAAACAGTATTTTTATTATTGGAGAGTACCAGAGAATGCAATTCCAACAAGCATACTTGTTTCAATGTGCAGCAGTGTCTATAACACATAAAAACTATATATACATACATATATGTGTGTGTGTGAGTGTGTGTGTGTGTGTGTGTGTGTGTGTGTGTGTGTGTGTGTGTGTGTGTGTGTAGTATTAGTATTTATTTATAAGAGTACCAGAGAATGCAATTCCACCAATGTGCAGCAGTAATAGATTCATAATTCAGGCTTCATAATGCATCACAATGCTTCATAATGCGTCATAATGTGCTTCATAACACTGGCGAATCATTATTACCCTGACCAGAGGAAGTGATGTCAGCTCTAGCTCAGCTTCTCTGCTGTTACTGAGACCTTCACTGGTAGGATCCTCAGAGGAACCTCTCCAGTGTTAAAGTATGGAAACACTGTCTCAGTGAAGGTGTGTGTGAGAGTGTGTAGGTGTTTGTTATTATCAGGGTTAGAGAAAGACAGCTCTCCTCTGTCCCAGTCCAGCTGCACTCTGATCCTCTGGAGTTTCTGCTTCACTCTGAGGATAGTTTCACGCTGTGGTGGAGAACATACTCTATATTCACCCTCGTTATAATACATATATAACTCTCCACTCACATCATCATACTCTCCCTTCCTCTGGAGAGACTCTGTTATCACACCCACAGTCCACCATGTGTTCTCCCCAACCTCCACATCCCAGCAGTGTGTCCCTGAGTTAAAGCCCTCAGAGCCCATGACACTGGTATACTCATCAAATCTCTCTGGGTTATCAGGAAGCTCCTGCCACTCATCACCACGTCTTACACTGGTCAGATCCTCAGACAGGATGAGTACAGGGTGTGCAGTGTTGGGATCCAGAGTGACAGGAGCTGCAGGGACACGGACACACACACACACACACACACACACACACACACACACACACACACACACACACACCTGGTTTGTTGCCACACTCCCCCACACTGATTGGTCCAGATCAACATTCTGGTATTGGCCCAACATGCTGCTCCACACACACACACACACACACACACACACACACACACAGACACACACACACACACACACACACACACACACACACACACACACCTGACCAAAGTTTTCACTCTACATGCTGCTCTATTTACACTAACACACACACACACACACACACACACACACACACACACACACACCAGTGATGCATCGGCTGATTTGAATTGAGCATATGAATTGAGAGAGAGAGAGAGAGTGTGTGTGTATGTGTGTGTGTGTGTGTGTGTGTGTTTGAGAGAGAGACAGAGAGAGCAGGGTGGTGGTGTTTGCAAACATAACCACCCAAGGTCAAAGTCAAAATTAGTCAGTTAATGTCATGTCATTCACACAAAGAAATTATATAATGTCGCTCAAGAGTTACGTGAATGATTTTTAGTTAAATGATAGCAGTAGTGTAGCTAAAAGCAATATTATTGTTAGTTTAAATCTAGCTCTCCCTCTCTCTCTCTCTCTCTCGTGTGTGTGTGTGTGTGTGTGTGTGTGTGTGTGTGTGTGTGTGTGTGTACTCACTGTACTGAACAATCTCCTGCATCTTCTCCCAGACTCTGAACTTCAGGTTGCCCAGGTGCTTTGCCACATTGATCAGAGCTCCTGAAGGCCTCTCTGGATCCTGCAGTGTGCACTGGGCTCTGGAATAACATTCAGGAGTCAGTGCTGCTTTGGGTTTGGGTTCAGAACCACAGAGAAGAGAGAGACAGGAGGCACATCACTCACCTTTCCACTGTGCTCTTGTAGTTCTGGGACAAAAAAAAGAAAAATGTCGAGATGTTACTGTCTGATCTTAAATCCTCTTTCCATTACTGTATATGTTGAAACTTACAAATAAAAATTATTATTGACAGAATTTAAAAAGTTTGTGGTTTGGTTAAGTGCTCTGGAATACGGAGGCTGGGAAGGGTTGGTAAATATTTTTAGAACTCACTCTTGTGCTGCCTTGCAATACTTTTGCATTCCCTCACAATAACAATAACTTTTGAGTTACAAAGTATTGCATGGAAACGCAAAAGTATTGCGAGACAACGCAAAAAGTATTGCGAGAGGACGTAAAAAGTATTGCGAGGGAATGCAAAGAGTATTACGAGGGAACGCAAAAAATAGGCTCTGAAAATATTTACCAACATGACCCCTCCTGGGCTCCGTACTGAAACGTATCACAGATGAAAATGTCCTTCTGAAAAGTATCTGAACCACCTCCACATCACTATCACTTGTGCAACATGTACAAGATCATTTCCTCATTATTCTGAACAGATGCCAAATGCAGGTATGTCTGTCTTGTTCAACATTATGAACTGCTTATCGTTAGCTTCATAGCATAATTGCCTAAGTCATTTTTTGGTCAAATTGAGATTTTTGCAGATTATGGCAGATTAGGCAGATTATGCCTATGATTTAGGCAGTTTTTCTGAGAATATAAAATAAACAGTACATCTTCTCAGCCATTTTGCATACATCAAAACTGCCTAAGTCACTTTTATTTGATAAAAAAATGATGTTCGGTTTTGTTCTTTTTCCAAACCTTTTCTCACATCTACATGGATGTTCTGTGAAAATATCAATAAAAAATATGCATGTGATTTTTAGAAAATGTGTTTTTTCTTGTTGTCCAAAAACACCAAAAAATGACTTAGGCAATTATGCTATCAAGCTAACGTTATGTTGTTTAAAATATAGCATACACTGTGCTGGTCCTGCACAGACATGTTTTCTGCCAAACAATCACACAGTAGGAATATACAAAAAATATATTATGATTAAAATGAATCCAGTTTCATTTTACCTGCAACACACACACACACACACACACACACACACACACACACACACACACACACACACACACGCACGCACACGCACACACATGCACACGCATGCACCTTACAATAACATCCTGATAGTTCCCACCTGTAGAAATGTGACATCATCAGCTTTCATCTGCTCCTCTATGGCTCTGATTGTGTCTGAAAGAGATGAGATCTCTCTGCTCATCTTCTCAATCTTCCTTGTCATTGTCCGGGTCTTCCTCTCCTCTTCCTCCCTAAGTGCAGCTATCCTGGCTGCCTCTTCATCTCGTAGAAACTGGTGAAGCTTCTTAAACTCCTCCTTGATCTGCTTCTTTGTGTGCTTTACCTGAGTCTAAAACCACACAGGAAGAACACTTAATAATGAACTATTGGTCAGTTACATCTGAAGTGATCCATAACCTTTCACATGATTTTCTCTGACAATATTTTATAATATTAAAATATAACACAATATTAAAATACTCCTTCCTTAATGTAATGATCCATGCCTCACCTTAATGTGAGCTGCTGTTTGGTCCCAGATGACTTTAACGTCTCCAAAGGTCTTCAGTTTCTCCTGTAAGGGCTGCAGTGTGATCTTGAGCTCCTCCTGAATGGAATGAATACATTCCTATTACATTATATATCCTATTAAATATATTATGTTAGGGCACAGAGTGAAAATAATATTTAATTTATTTAACAGAATTACATCAGGGGTCATGATATTAGACATACTCCACATTACTAGATTCTCACCTTGCGTTCATCTGCTGCTTCATCTATGGGACTGAAGCTGTGATTTTTATGTTTCTTTGAGGTCTGACACACCAGACACACAGGCTGTTTATCCTCCAGACAGAAGAGCTTGCGTTTCTCTCTGTGCAGACTGCAGAGCACCTCAGACCCTGCTGAAGCTCTCTGGCCTCTCTCCTGTAAGAAGGTCTCACAGAGATTCCTTAATGCTATGTTGGATAAATGGATTTTGAACACTTCCTCCTGCAGATTGGACATTCTCTGGATCCTTTGCTCTCCCAGAACTGCTGCACACAAGCTTCACACACACTGTGCGCACAGGTCATCATGACAGGATCCTTGTAGATGTCACGGCACACAGCACAGGTGAGGTCCTCTTCAAGTTTGGACGCCATTTCCTCCTAAATCCAGTTGCTTCACCTTTAGGACTTCAAGAAGTTGTTTTAGTCAAAGAAATCTCTCGAATCGGCAAGACCTTATTAGACGTTTTAAAATGTATTTTTAAAATCCTCCTACCCTGTGGAATATGTCCCCAAGCCGTGCTGGCTGTTTAAGACACGACTAAGGCCAGCCCTTCTCAGCCTCTCACTTTAACTTCCTCCTCTACGACTCGGCGAGTTAGACAGGGGGGGTATCTGGCAAAAGAGAGACTCTGATTGGTCGGTGCTGCTACAGGTGGTGTTGATCCAGTTCTTGGAACTGAGTTCTTTATTGTTCAGAGTGAGGAATGAGGCCTTACCTGTTATCTGTGACTGGTAGAGACACACAGACTGACTCCAGATCAGTGAATTACACACAGCCACTCCCAGCACAAACTTTACCAATGTTGCCAGCTGTTTGGACTTCCCTGTAGTTGTCCCTGCCAGTCATAACCCACTCGTAGTTAGTCTGTGAATATGTCCCAAACTACCGAATATCAGTACAGCTCAGTTTTGCTTATTGAGTAAAAAACTGGAGCTTTTGGTCTAGGTGACACTGAGCCACAATTGTGTGTGTGTGTGTGTGTGTGTGTGTGTGTGTGTGTGTGTGTGTGTGCGCATGTGCGTGTGCTTGTGTGTGTATGTGTGTGTGTGTGTGTGTGTGTGTGTGTTTGTGCGTGTGTGTGTGTGTGCACACTCGCATGCTTTTGTCTAGGTGACAGTGAGTCATTCACAAGGAATGAAGGAAACAGTGCAGGGTATGGCTGTGTGTGTGTGTGTGTGTGTGTGTGTGTGTGTGTGTGTATGTATGCTGTGGTATGGCGCAGGGGTGTCATCACTATTGTTTTGTTGCTGTAAGTGTTTTGTGTGTTTGTGGGGTGTTTGTTCCAAGGTTGTTGTCAATAATATGATGAATAATGTGTAAGTAGTGGGTGTAAAATGCATACACGTGATATACCACACAGGCGTATAAAGGGGGGGGGGGGTGATTTTGGATAGTGAGCACTAGTATACTCACAGGTTGGGGACTGCGCCAGCTCTTGTGAGCTCCAACTCGTGTTAACGAGTATGCCACAATTGTGTGTGTGTGTGTGTGCGTGGGAGGTGTATGTGTGTGTGTGTGTGTGTGTGGGAGGTGTGTGTGGCAGGTATTACCGGCTATGCCATAACTCTGTGTGTGTGTGTGTGTGTGTGTGTGTGTGTGTGTATGTGTGTGTGTGTGTGTGGGGGGGGGGGGGGGGGGGGGGGGCTGGTGATCATGGGAAGGCAGCTGGTATGTTTGGCCAGTTAGAGGTCAAAGTGTATTTGACGGAGAAGAGTCCAGGTAGGTTGAATTATACAGAAACCAGAAACACACTTAAGGGTTACTTTCAAATAGGACGCTCAGTGGAAGAGTTGGAGGTGTGTGTGTGCGCGTTCATGTGTGTGTTTGTATGTGTGTGTGTTTAGGGTTACTTTTAAATAAGACGCTCAGTGTACTGCAGTTTTAGCAGTTTTGGCCAGTAGCCCAAAGCTCATGTTGCCCATTCCCCACAACATATAAGTCTCCTGTTCAATATTTACTGTGGTGACAGGATTCAACTGAGTTGTTACAGAATAGCTGACATACACAGTAGTACACACACACACTCTCTCTCTCTCTCTCTCTCTCTCTCTCTCTCTCTCTCTCCCTCTCTCTCTCTCTCTCTCTCTCTCTCACACACACACACACACACACACACACACACACACACAAAGTGATATACTGAATTCACAAGACCACTTAAATGATTAGTAGTACTAGGACTGGGAGTTGGATTGGGAGACTAAATTTAAGTTTTATTTTAATTGTGTGCAGCATTGTGAAGATACACCAGGTGGGTAAATGACAGGTCGCTACATGTAAATTATGGTGTGAAGTATGTTGTGTATTTGAAATTGCAGATGCCACCGTTAAAGCCACATCAATTGCACCGGCCACCGTTCAAAGGAAAAGTAAGAGCGGCCATTCTCTGGACTTGTTCATTACTCAGTGTCATTTCTGTGCTGGACAGGAGGCACTTACAGGTGCACTATGAGATCCTGTGTGACATCACTTCTGCTGACATTTAACATAAGGACCAAGCAAAACAGACAAAGCAAATGTCACGCAGTAGTAGTACAGTCAAGACACTTTATTTATCCCTAAAGGAACAATGGACACTCAAGACGCTGACCAACATCCACCTCATCTGAATGATGACCAACAGACACCACATCAGGATAATGACCAACAGACACCACATCAAGATCATGACCAACAGACACCACATCAAGATCATGACCAACAGACACCACATCAAGATCATGACCAGCAAACACAACTGCAACATCAAGATGGCGAGACAGAGAAGCAGCACAGAGAAGCAGCTGGCCTGAATGGTGAGGACTGTGAGCTCTGCACATCCCGGCAGCCAGTGGCAGCTCTACAGTGTTTTACTCCCCGGGCGAGACCACCTCTCAGCCAGTGGCGGTTCTACAGTGTTTTACTCCCCGGGCGAGACCACCTCTCAGCCAGTGGCAGCTCTACAGTGTTTTACTCCCCGGGCGACACCACCTCTCAGCCAGTGGCGGTTCTACAGTGTTTTACTCCCCGGGCGACACCACCTCTCAGCCAGTGGGGGTTCTACAGTGTTTTACTCCCCGGACGAGACCACCTCTCAGCGCCCCCCCACACCAACCCTCTGAGGACGGCACCTTCTCAGCAAGCAAGGGCTCCTGCAGTTACAGGGCGCCTGCAGTTAGGGGGCGCCAATGTGCCAACTTCAGCGATATGATACACAGAGATTTTTTTTTCTTTTCCCAAGCACTCATGGCGTCCCCCACGAAATGGCGCCCCGGGCGGCTGCCCTGTTCGCCCGTGCCTAAAACTGCTACTGCGGGCAGCTAGAGATTAATCCCTGTCTGAGGAAAACAGGAGGCTGGGGGAGGAGCTTCATGACTATAGGCTGAATTAAAACTTTCTGAATGGTGACGATGGCAAAGTCAAGTACTACACAGGACTTCCTAACTGTAGTATTTTTCAGACACACTGGAATACATCCACAAACTCTCACTTTGCCTCTCTGCTCAGCCAGCAACACATCACATCTGCACTAAAACACATCTTTACACTAAGTGGAAACTCTTGGTGTCACATGCACACACACACACACACACACAATTCCATGCTTCCATAATGCACAACACAAACGTGTACAAATGTGGAGAGCATTTTTATTTCATTTTGGCGTTGGTATTGGAGACAGATCTGACAAAACACTTTTGGAAACTGCAGAAGAAATAATACATTTAATGATTTCACTTTAATTTCATTATTTCACTCAAATGACGCTGTGACAGAAATGTATTTCTCCATCATCATTAGTGTGCTTGTGTGTAGATGAAGACAGGTAATTACCTCTTAACTAACAGATGTTATAGACGTGTTACTACCAGTGTTCTGCTCGGATTCAGAGTTACACAACATCTCACTGGTAGGATCCTGCAAGACGTGTTTGGGGCAAAAGCAAAGTATGGAAACACTCTCTCAGTGAAAGTGTGTGTAAAAGTGTATAGGTGTGTGTTATTATCAGAGTCAAAGAATGACATCTCTCCTCTGTCCCAGTCCAGATGCACTCTGATCCTCTGGGGTCTCTGCTCCACTGTGAGGTCATACCCATGAGGTGGAGCCCATGCTGCATATTTACCATCAATATACCACACTACCCACTGCCCACTCTCAGAGGAAATGTTTCCCTTCCTCTGGAGAGACTCTGTCATCACACCCAGGATCCAATCATTACTCTCCCCAACCTCCACATCCCAGCAGTGTGTCCCTGAGTTAAAGCCCTCAGAGCCCAGCACACTGCCAATAGTGTCAAATCTCTCTGGGTTATCAGGAAGCTGGTGCATCTCATCACCATGTCTCACACTGGTCAGATCCTCAGACAGGATGAGTTCTGGGTGTGCAGTGTTGGGATCCAGAGTGACAGGAGCTGCAGAGAGGAAGAACACACACATGAGCTGAACACTGAGTGGTGTGTGATAGGGATGTGAATGGTGGTGAGTATTAATATGGTGTTACCAAGTGTGATGGCAGAAGTAGTAGCAGTGAGATGCTCTTTAGTCATCAGTATGAAGGGAACACAGGAGTTACATCACAGGGGGTGTTAGAGGAAGGACAGGGGAGGGACATCATGCAACACACACACACACACACACACACACACAGGCATACACACAGGCATACACACGCACACGCACACACACACACAAACGCACACACACACACACACACACACACACACACACACAGGCATACACACACACACACACACACACACACACACACACACACACACAAACTAACACACACACATGCAACAGACTCTATCAGGTCCCACGATGTGTCATAGGACAGGGTGTAGTGTGTGTGTGTGTGTGTGTGTGTGTGGTTTTGTGTGTGCGTGTGTGTCTAGCTGCAGTCTGCCTCTCATTCCTACCAATGCATACGTGTTTGTGTGTTTGGAACAGCAGGGGGTGTGGGGGTGTGTGCCTGTGTATGTGTGTGTGTGTGTGTCTGTTTCAGTGTTTGGGGGGCAGTGCTGTGTATGTGTGTGTGTGTGTGTGTGTGTGTCAGTGTTTTTGGGGCAGTGTTGTGTGTGTGTGTGTGTGTGGGGTGTGAGACCTATGCCTTATGTGTTCTCTGGGGTGGGTGGGTCAGAGGTGGAGATGGGGATGGGGATGGGGTGAACATGTGTGTGAGAAGAGGGGGTGAGGGGGTACGAGGCGGTGTGTGTGAGGGGTAGCACTGATGATGATGGGCTGTGTGTATGGGGGGGCCAACGGGTCATAGGATGCTATGGAGGTGGAGAAGAACCTCTGATGACATGTGGTGGTCGGGGGGCTGCGTCATGTGTGTGTGTGTGTGTGTGTGTGTGTGTGTGTGTGTGTGTTTGTGTGTGTGTGTTTGTTGGGTGGCGGGAACTGTGTCCTGCATGCTGTGTGTGGGTGTGTGCGGGGTGTGTGTGTGTGGGTGTGTGTGTGTGTGTGGGGGGGGGGGGCTGAGAACTGTGTCCCGCGTGCTGTGTGTGTGTGTGGGGTGGGGGGCGGACGCAAGGACTGTGTCCTGCGTGCTGTGTGTGCATGGGGGGGTGGGGGCTGTGTGCCAGTGTGGTGGGGGGGCAAAAGTGTGTGAGGAGAGCTGGTGAGGGGTCATGAGGTGGGGAACAATGCCAAAGGGAGGAACAGAACTAAAGTCAGTGGTACATAATAATAATGATAACGTCAAGTTTACATGTCTTAGTGTGATTGCTACAGCAGCCTACTCACTGTATTGGACAATCTCCTGCATCTTCTCCCACACTCTGAACTTTAGGTTGCCCAGGTGCTTTGCCACATTGATCAGAGCTCCTGAAAGCCTCTCTGGATCCTGCAGTGTGCACTGGGCTCTGGAATAACATTCAGGAGTCAGTGCTGCTGTGGGTTTGGGTTCAGAACCAGAAAGAAGAGAGAGACAGGAGGCACATCACTCACCTTTCCACTGTGCTCTTGTAGTTCTGCAAAGTAAAACAATTGCTTGCAATTAACACGTATGTTTGTATTTGGTGATTTAAAATAGGTCGTTTTGGTAGACTTGAATTGTGTCTTTCCCCACAAGGTGAGAGTATGAATAGAAAAGGAAAATAAAATATTTGATTTCTTACAATTTTAACAAACAAGAAAGCAACACACATCATTTCATCCATCAGTTTGTTCAGTAACAGAGTGAGGTGGGAGTGGTATAGTGCTATGACCAGGTCCATAGAAATGTAATAGCCAGACGCTTCATCATTCTTCTGGTTCAGAGTCCAAGAGTGTAAGTTCTAACACGCCTCGTTTTACAGACAGTAGTTCTTACCTGCAGGAATGTGACATCATCAGCTTTCATCTCCTCTTCTATGGCTCTGATTGTGTCTGAAAGGGATGAGATCTCTCTGCTCATCTTCTCAATCTTCTCCTTCATCATTTGACTCTTCTGCTCCTCTTCCTCCCTCAGTGCAGCTATCCTGGCTGCCTCTTCATCTCGTAGAAACTGGTAAAGCTTCTCAAACTCCTCCTTGATCTGCCTCTCTGTGTTGAGAGCCTGAGTCTGGGTGAAACCAATGTAGATTTCTTTATTTGGCTGGTGTTTTTATCAACATAACTGACTACATGACAGGCAGATGACACACCAAGCACCCTATCCAATGAGAGGCCATGCATGCACAATAAGCACATTATTCATTTTCAATCAACCTGACACACACGTTCTAAAAACAGTCCCAACATCTCATTCCATCTGGAGCCCATGTGAGAGAGGCCACATGTCAATACTAACCACCCACCACTGCCAAACACACACACACACACACACACACACACACACACACACACTCACTCACATACTCACTCACTCACTCACTCACTCACACACACACACACACAACAATTACTGCCTACTCATCAGCACTACCATATTTAGTGACAGTCAAACTGTGAAAGCGCTATCTGGATGTTTTCTCATGTTGAGTCCCTTATGTTAGACTGCACCCAGAAAAGCATGAATGTCTTCCTCACCTTAATGTGCTTCGCTGATTTATCACAGGTGCGTTTAACCTTTCTAAAGGCCGTCCGCTTCTTCTGTAAGGGTTGGAGTGCCAGCTTCAGTTCCTCCTGGGTGAAATGTTAATCAAGTATTGGAGTTCTGTCATTCTACTATAATATATAGTATAAACAGAACAGACTGTCACATATGTCACATTGAACACACACACACACACACACACACACACAGCCTCTTATCATTTAGCATTCATTCCGATAAGCCTAGGGTGCAAGCATTTTTGTTGTTCAGTTTCTTCTCCTCAGCTATCTAATTTGCTTAAAGCAAGACTGAGTACTTTTTCTACCTTAAAATAATGCTTTCAAAAGTATCTAATTAAACTACAGCAACAGAGAAACACTCAAAATGCGAAACATTTTTACACCGAGCACATGGCAGCAGAGGCTACACCAGTGGCGGCTGGCCCATAGGGGGCGCTTGGGCGCTGCCCTCCCAAAGAGGAGAGGACAAATATAAAATGTATAATACTAAAAATATATGTTTTTTTTGTAATCAATGTCGGTTTTAATTATTTGTGTGTCTCTACATGTAATCTGAATTATTCAAACAACATTTCCACTAAATTACTCTTATTCAACAGTGAATTTCCACCGACATAGTTGTGCTGTTTCGGTTCTTGGGGCGCTTTTTCTAGCGCCCCTGAAGTGTAGCGAAATAGCCAATCTTGTGTGGTTGCTAGGGGAAGATTTTACAAATATTATTCCTATCAGCCTATCAGCATCGCCGAATAAAATGGTCTTGGGGCACTGGAAAAAGCGCCCCTGGGACATAAAGTTTTGGATTGCTATTCTGTCACCATGGTGATTGGCTAAAGGTAACGTCTTACGTCAGTTAACGTTAGATCAACCTTAGATCAGTTAGAGAATAGGCCCGTTCGGATAAGGGTAGACGGCTACAGACGGCTGCAGCCGGCTGTAGTCAGCGATGCATTGTGGGATGGAAATGTTGCATTTTGGTTAGACTTTGTGTCAGAGTTGCCAGAAAGGCGTGGCGCTGTCACAAAAACGTCACAAGGTCAGATGACCTAAAAAACCCATGTGATGTAGCCGCCTGTAGCCGTCTGTAGACAAAAGGTGCAGCCGCTTGCAGTTGCTTTTTCCGCGGCTACAATCGTCTAACTAACGCCTCCGTGGTGACGCAACTGTGCCCTGGTTGGTTTAAAGTTCATTGACGTCTGGACACGGATGTTGTGTAGCGCTCTGTCACGGAACTTCTCATCTTATATGTACGTTATTTTAGTCCAGTTTGAAGACATATCTTTTCTCTCTCTTTTTAGCTTGTTCTGGGGCGTGTATCTGATGCTGTCAAGCTCAATCTTTTATTGATTTATGTATTTGTTAATCTCGTTTTTATTGTATTGCTTTGTGTCAGTAGGCTATACCTATTAATGATCTTTGGGTTATGGTTTTGCCGTGTTATTTTTCATCCTTGTGTTGTGCAGCACTTTGGGACATCTCTGTTGTTTTGTTTAAATGTGCTATTAAAAAAACGACTCGACTTGACTTGAAGTCTCAATGCACCCTACTACAACCGCCCGCCCCCTTCTTGTCCCTCACGCACAGCACATGACTTCTCCGCCATCTACTACGAAGATCAGGTGGTGTAAACAAAAGACTTGTGTCCGAGTTGACCGCCGCCTTTTAAACACCCGCCCATGCTGCGAGGCGGAGTTCTTGCTGACGCATGTAGCCGAAGTTAGACAGCCGTAGACAGACCGGTGGGCCACTCGAACGAGCCTACTGATAGGCGGTGGGCCGATGTGACGACGATGAGTGACGATGAGTATGAGTATGAGTAGGCTCGTTCGTGTAGCACACCGGTCTGTCTACGGCTGTCTAACTTCGGCTACATGCGTCAGCAAGAACTCCGCCTCGAAGCATGGGCGGGTGTTTAAAAGGCGGCGGTCAACTCGGACACAAGTCTTTTGTTTACACCACCTGATCTTCGTAGTAGATGGCGGAGAAGTCATGTGCTGTGCGTGAGGGACAAGAAGGGGGCGGGCGGTTGTAGTAGGGTGCATTGAGACTTCAAGTCAAGTCGAGTCGTTTTTTTAATAGCACATTTAACAAAACAACAGAGATGTCCCAAAGTGCTGCACAACACAAGGATGAAAAATAACACGGCAAAACCATAACCCAAAGATCATTAATAGGTATAGCCTACTGACACAAAGCAATACAATAAAAACGAGATTAACAAATACATAAATCAATAAAAGATTGAGCTTGACAGCATCAGATACACGCCCCAGAACAAGCTAAAAAGAGAGAGAAAAGATATGTCTTCAAACTGGACTAAAATAACGTACATATAAGATGAGAAGTTCCGTGACAGAGCGCTACACAACATCCGTGTCCAGACGTCAATGAACTTTAAACCAACCAGGGCACAGTTGCGTCACCACGGAGGCGTTAGTTAGACGATTGTAGCCGCGGAAAAAGCAACTGCAAGCGGCTGCACCTTTTGTCTACAGACGGCTACAGGCGGCTACATCACATGGGTTTTTTAGGTCATCTGACCTTGTGACGTTTTTGTGACAGCGCCACGCCTTTCTGGCAACTCTGACACAAAGTCTAACCAAAATGCAACATTTCCATCCCACAATGCATCACTGACTACAGCCGGCTGCAGCCGTCTGTAGCCGTCTACCCTTATCCGAATACGGCTAGTGACGATGGTGGCGACGACGACGACTGAGCAGCTTCCACCAAATTCGGTGAGACCTTTGTTAAACTACCCTTCTCCAAGAAGGACTATGGCCGAAAAAGTCCATGTTAAGGAACTGGGACCCGACAGGCCCGAAATAAACATCACCCAGACAACTAAAGAAAAAGATAAATCCTACAATAGGACTTTTAGCAGAATGGTTCAAATGAAAATCGTGGCTAACAGGCTGTGGAATAGCCAAAGCACGTTTCTGTTTCCTCTGCATCCTGTTTAAAAGTGACAAGTGTGATTCGACGTGGACACAGTCTGTGCAAACCGACTTAAAACACCTGTCCGTGTGAAGGATCAAGAATTCACATGGAAAACTGTGTCAAGCTAGCTATGGTCGGAGGGATTAGCATAGCAATGCAGCTAGATGATGGCCATCGAATTGCTGTAAGGTGGCACAACGAAGAGGTGGACAAAAACCGTCACATTTTATGTAAGATTATTGATTGTGTAAAGTTCTGTGTTGCTTGGAACTCGCATTGAGGGGACAACTTATAGTTTATCGTTGCCAAGGCAACGGAGTGGTTCATGGCTAGTGACGTCACATGTAAACACGAATGAATGAATGGGGGAGCCTAATGTAACGTAGTTGGAGGTGTTCTTGGTCATCTGATATTGACGGTGTGTTTTTATGAATTCAAGATGATAGAATATAACATTGGTGTTTCTTTTAGGCTTAATATAGCCGACGGTATTTATTGCTGTTACCATTAGCCTGGTTCAAGATGGTTTTGTAACAATTCTGCATCTCCTCTGCAGTTTGGACAGAGGAGATGCAAGGACTAAATCTGTTTTGGTTTGGTTATTGTTAGTTTAGTAACTGTAGTAAACACACATGCACAGTTGATCTGTATAAAAACTGTATTGTATTTGTATTTGCACTATATTTAAATTTGTGAAAAACGATTTGTATTTGCTGTCCAAAGCATAAATGGAGCCTAACTGGACTTAAACTGGAATTAAAGTATTATTGTGGAATTGTACTCATTTTCAGATTATTTATTTGTTATTTGAGTGCTTACACTGGAATAGGCAGGGAAATTGACACATCAGCCCCACCAATTTTTTTTTTCACCAGCCGCCACTGGGCTACACACACCTCTACATTTTGTTATGCTCAACACTAGCCTTGTAAATCAGCATCTCGTACTTCACTTTGTGTCGTACAGAGGGTCTGCCGCAGGTCTCACTGAAATGGCTGTTTGTAGACAGAATCCTTCCTAGCCAAATCAGTGCACCGAGCGAGTGTTCGTGAGCGTTAATTGTTAATCCGTTTTCGTAATATCTCCACGTTAATGTTTCGGTAAAGGCTAATCCACACCTCCAGGAAGAAAAACGTTTCTCAATACAGCACAGTCAGACCCTCTGCACAAAACGAAGTACGAGGGGCTGGTTTGCTAGCTCAACACTACTAGGCAGAAATTAAGAGTGAGAAATCAATAGTGTCACCTGGTGTTACATAATTGTAACTACAGAAATGATTAATACACTGAGTCTGGCTAAGAGCAAAGTTCATCAGTTACTTGTGCAGTAAAATAGTAAGTCACTGTGCACTGTAAATAGCAGTGAACATGCATGTTGTCAGCTTATATGTTTTCACGTCATAAAATAATTTACCTTGCGATCAAGTGCTGCTTCATCTATTGGGTGGAACTTGTGGCCGGTGTGTTTTTTGGAGTCTCGACACACCACACACACAGGCTGTTTATCCTCCAGACAGAAGAGCTTGAGTTTCTCTCTGTGCAGACTGCAGAGCACCTCAGACCCTGCTGAAGACATCTGACTTCTCTCCTGTAAGAAGGTGTCACACAGATTCCTCAAAGCAAGGTTTGGGGGCAGTCTCTCCTTTGAAGATTTTCTTCGACAAATTGGACATTCTCTGGATCCTTTGCTGTCCCAGAACTGCTGCAGACAGGCTTTACACACACTGTGCGCACAGGTCATTATGACAGGATCCTTGTAGATGTCACAGCACACAGGACAGGTGAGGTCCGCTTCAAGCTTGGACGCCATTTTGTCTTCCCAGCCCTGTCCTGCCTGAAGTCTTTGCTTTGGCTGGCAGCAGTGTGCTGAGTGGAGTTGGCCCCTGACTCTGAGTCTGAGCTGTTTGTCCCTGTAGTCCTCAACACCTCCAGCCTGTCCAGCTTCACTTCACACCCACACTGCTCCTGTCCTCAGAGTAAACGCTATTACTGACACAGTTCTGCTCAAAGCAGCCGTCTGTCCAGTGCCTAGTGCAGGACGGAGAATCAACCTGTCACTACTTACCTACCCTTCCTGCTCTAGGACCAATCAGGCCACAGGATGCACCAGTAGAGACATTCTGATTGGCTGGCCCTAGTTACCAGATTGGTTCCCTTATCAGGGCTGCCGTAGACTGCACTGGAGTTCAGCTCAAAGTCCCAGGTGTGTGTGTGTGTGTGTGTGTGTGTGTGTGTGTGTGTGCGTGCGAGCAAGCGTGTGTGTGTGTGCATGTGCATGATTGTGTGTGTGTGTGTGTGTGTGTGTGTTTGTGTGAGTTCAGCTCAAAGTCCCAGCTGTGGGTGGGGAGTGTACCTGGTGTGTGTGTGTGTGTGTGTGTGTGCGTGTGTGTGCGTGTGTGTGTGTGTTTGTGTGAGTTCAGCTCAGTGCCAGGTGTGGGTGGGGAGTGTACCTGGTGTGTGTGTGTGTGTGTGTATGTGTGTGTGTGTGTGTGTGTGTGTGTGTGTGTGTGTGTGTGTGTGTGTGTGTGAGTTTAGGTTAAAGTCCTAGGTGTAGGCGTGGACTGTACGTGCCTTAGATGAGGTGATTGCCATGAGGTCTGTTAATTATGCACACACACACACACACACACACACACACACACACACTCTCTCTCTCACAAACTATGATCTTTCTCCCTGTTCCAGGATTTTTCATTAACATGTAGCTATAAAGACACACAGCTGACACACACTGTCCATCTTTACCTTAAACCTGGTGTTATTATTGTTGTTTTGTTTTGAAAGAATCCACATATAATGTAGAGGAATTCTGGACATGATCTGTTGATAACAGTAGCACAGACATGCGCTCAGAGTGCATAATGTCTAAAGCAAAAACCATTAAAACATTAACAACTAGGCCTATGCAGTCGTCTTCGACTGCTAAAGGTATATCCCCGAAACGCGATGCTTCAAAGCCCCCAACATTCATACTGTATTTCATATTAAGTATAAAATTCTCCATGCTAGGGCCTATGTAATCGAACACTCCCCCTCCCTTCAATAGATAATGGACCAGTTCATGAATCTACCCTAGAACATTGAAACACCAAATCTGGGACAAATCCATCCAACTGGTCAGAAGTTATGGGCCAAACCAAAATTCAGCCATCTTGAATTCAGCTATCTTGGAAGTGTTGGCCTCCAAACTCGAATAAGTTCATGAACCTACCCTAGAGCATTAACACACCAAATCTGGGAGAAATCCATCCACCCAGTCAGAAGTTATGGGCCAAACAAAAATTCGCCCATCTTGAATTCAGCCATCTTGAAAGTGTTGACCTCCAAACTCGAATCAGTTCATGAACCTGCCCTAGAGCATTCACCCAAAAAATCTGGGACAAATCCAAACATCCGTTCAAAAGTTATCGCGTTAACACGAAAGACCTTACGCGGCGGCGGCGGACGCGGCAGCGGCGCACGCAAAACCATTACATCCCAGACGCTCCGCGTTTCGGGGATATAATTAATTTGGCTTAAGTGCGTTTATTACGAGGCATATACCAAAACGGTGTACAAGAGCAAGAGCAACAACAAGAACAAAGAAAAGTAACAAGTAATAACAGTGAAAGAAGAAATGCAGAAAATTAGCAAAATTAGTAAAAGTATGAAGTACTGGTAGTTAAATAAAAGTAATAAACAACAAGTGTGCAGAAGAGGGGAGAACCAAGGAGAGCCAGCAGGAGGGGAGTCCACAAGTCCCTCACACTGAAAGTGGAGCCTCTGCACTGGGCACCTCTGATGGTCACACACCCCCACTGGGCCTTCCTCAGGTCCAGCATAGACACCACACACACACACACACACACACACACACACACACACACACCACTGGGACTACCTTCCCCTAGTGCACACACACACACACACACAGGGACTACCCTCCTATAGCGCACACACACACACACACACACCAAAGGGACTACACACCACAGGGACAACCTTCCCTTAGCACACACACACACACAGACACACACACACACCAAAGGGACTACCCTGCCTTAGCACACACACACACACACACACACACACACTCACACTCACACTCACCCACACACACACCACAGGGACTACCCTCCCATAACACACACACACACACACACACACACACCACAAGGACTACCTTCCCTTAGCACACACACCAACACAGAGACTACCATCTCTTAGTGCACACACATATACACACACACTCACACACACACACACTCTCTCTCTCTCTCTCTCTCACACACACACACACACACCTTAAAAGTAATAAACAACAAGTGTGCAGAAGAGGGGAGAACCAAGGAGAGCCAGCAGGAGGGGAGTCCACAAGTCCCACACACTCACACACTCACACACACACACACACACACACACACACACACACACACCACAGGGACTACCTCCCCTTAGCACACACACACACACACACACACACTACAGGGACTACCTTCCCTTAGCACACACACACACAACGAGGACTACCTTCCCTTAGCACACACACAAACACACACACACCACGGGGACTACTTTCCCTTACCGCACACACACACACACACACACACACCACAGGGACTACCTTCCCTTAGTACACGCACGCACGCACGCACGCACACACACACACACACACAGGGACTACCTAAAAAAATAAAAAAAATAAAAATAAAAATAAAAAAAATCGCTGGCACTCGCATTGGCGCTCCCCTGGTGAACTGCTGAACTGCAGCAGGCGCTCTCATGCACAGAAGCAGCGCGTCTCTCTGCCTCGGGGGGGGCTGAGAGGTGGTCTCGCCCGGGGCGTAAAACACTATAGAACCGCAAAAAACAACAAAAAGCTTAAAATATTTACAAAGAAAACACTTTGTTATTTTAAAAGCATCTCAAGTGCCTGCAGGAGTGTATTAATAAATAAATAAGTAAATAAATAGGTAAGCACACAGACTTTGAAAGAAACAGAATAAAACAGGTACAGAAACTATAGTAAAATATTGAATTGCACAGTATTATCTCTGACTGCACACAAAGCATTGTTTTGACACCATACATCTTCAAAGGTTTTAACATCTCTCATTTCTTTATAAAAACGAAAATCTATTAAGATCCTTGATTTCACCAAAGTTGTAAAAGTTAATACAATGTCAAACCCTGAAATAATTATGTTCGACCCGGTTTCTCCTGCTGACATAGATAGACATTTTAGCCTGCCCAATAATGAAATTCAGCAATTGACACTTATGCCTTTGCTTCCTTGAGTATTTAAAACCAAAAAAGAAAGTTTCCATCGCAAAGTGTTCATTAAAACAACTAAATAATTTTCTTAAAAGGGAAAATAAAGGCTCCAAACGCGTACAATACATGAAGGCATGAAAAACAGTTTCCCTTTGTGTGCAAAATGGGCAGTCATGCTTCACTTCAGAATTTAAAACACAGATAAAAGAATTAACAGCAATTGCACCATGTAAAATCCTCCACTGTAAGTCCCCAACCATTTTAGTTAATGGTGACTTGTAAAATGCTCCCCAACATGGTTTGACATGCTGTTCTACTTGTAGAACAGCACGCCAAGGTGTGTCCACTCTGGTTTCCAGACATTTATTGTTTAAAGACTTCACACAACAATTATAAAGTTTTTTCCCTGAAATTCGATGTGGGCCTACAAACATGGTATCATCGTTTTTCAAAAAGGCATTTGGGACATCAGAAGACACAGTAAAACATGGTACTACATCACGTTCATTTGGGATAAGTTCACCCATTTTATACTGATCTAACAGTATGAGACTCCCTTCTGTCAAATAGGACTTTAGTGATAACAGAAATCTTGTGACTACACGAATAGATCTAATATTCAGGTGCTCAGCCACTGCTATTGAATTCCTGAAAACTGGTCCTGTCAGGTTCAGCAGATCCCCCAAAGTAATGACCCCAGCCCTACAGAGTATGTCAGACAAACAGGGAAGATGCTTTTCTCGTGTGAGGTCCAGGAGAGAACCATATATCAGTGGCTCCTTTAGTAACCAAAACAACGAACCTGAGTTCAGGGGTCTATGGACCTTTAAAAAGTTCCAAACTTTAAAAGTATTCCGATAAAATATTGGGAGCTTGTTTAAGTCCATCATGGTGGGGTCCATCCAAAAAAGGGTTCTGTCCAAACCCAGGCCCTGAAAAGTCCTCAAGAGTGCACAGGCCACAGCTTTCCAGCTGGAGTCTACAGCCCCATCCAAAAGTCTGTACAAACTGCAGACGGAAGGCTGCAGTTCTGCTCTGAAGATGGACCAGCCCTTGTCCCCCCTCATCTTTGGGCAAGAAAAGTACACCCCGTGGAACCCAATGTAGACCATCCCAAAAGAAATCTACTAGTATAGATTGTACCTTAGACAAAAACTGTGCTGGAGGGTCTACACAAGCAAGCCTGTGCCAAAGGGATGATGCCACTAAGTTATTGATTATTAGAACACGCCCTCTATAGGACAGTTTTTTGACCAAGAAATTCCATTTGCTGAGTCGGCCTCTGACCTTCTCAATAGTGTCCTCAAATTTTTTCTGTGTGAAAGTATCGTCACCAAGGAAAACCCCCAAATATTTGAACCCATGCCTGGACCATGTTAAACCTCCTGGAAGGTGTGGTGCACCATGAGACCACTTACCAGCTAACAAAGCCACACTTTTCCCCCAATTTACTTTGGCAGAGGATAGACTATTAAATTCATTAAAAACTTCCAGAGTGGTGTCCACATCCCTTTGGCTTCCAATGAGAATGGCCACATCATCTGCATAAGCTGATATTTTAAGAGAAATTACAGTGTGGGAGTGTTACTCCCTGCAGCTCTCAATTGAATTAGTAAAGGCTCAATGGCCAACGAGTACAGCATGCCAGACAGGGGGCATCCTTGTCTGATTCCCCTGAAAACTTTAAAAGGAGCACACAAGTCACCATTAATTTTTTAAATACTTTCACAGTCACGGTACATAGCTCTTATTTTTCTTACAAAATCATTATTGAAGCCAAAGGCAGTCAAAACACTCCATAAATAATTGTGCTCGACTCTATCAAAGGCCTTTTCTTGATCAACTGACACAAGGCCAAAGTTCAAATTTAAAAGTCTTCCAATTTCTAAAACATCTCTAATAAAACCAATATTATCATAAATAAGCCTGCCCGGCACACAATAGGTCTGGTCAGGTTCAATTACTTCTCCCAAGACCTCACTGAGACGATTTGCCAGTACTTTTGAGAGCAGCCAATATTCTACACACAGGATAGAAAAAGGTCTCCAGGACCTTATGTCCTTCAAATCCCCCTTTTTAGGTAACAACGTCAGCACAGCTCTGCGACAACTGAGTGGCAGCTGCCCCTTGGCCAGGCTGTCCCTCAAAACAGCCAGTAGGTCTGCGCCTACTTCTGGCCAGAAAGACTTGTAAAAGTCAACCGGCAAACCGTCAATGCCCGGTGCTTTGCCACACTCCATACTCTGGAGGGCTTTGTCCAGCTCCTCAAGGGTAATCACCCTACCCAGGTCCAGATTTGCCTGCGTGGAAACCTTGGGTAGATTTATAAGAAAGGGACTGTCCGGAGCCTGGTCATAGGAAATTTCACTCCTATACAAAGCCTGATAGAATTCAACTGCTCTCCTACGAATGTCACCATGGTCGGTCAGGACACTTCCAGTCTCAGAGAGAAGCGCATGAATAAACCTTTTTTGGCCATTTTTCTTTTCCAGATTGAAAAAAAATGTAGAAGGTGCATCCATTAATTCTGCACTCTGGAATCTAGACCTGACCAGACCTCCTTGTGCTTTAATGCCCAGCAAGTCTGTTAAAAAATTATTTTTTATTTTTAAATCTTCCATGTATAAACAATTTCCAGTGCTTTCGGATAGTCCCTGGAGCTCCATTATTTCATTTTCCAGGGTTTTCATACGCTGAGCTATATCGCGCGTGACATGTGAAGTATATTGCTGGCACAACTGTTTTATTTGGGTCTTGCCAAAATCCCACCATTGCTGCAGCGATTTAAAAGTAGATTTTGTAGTTCTAAAATCCCTCCAAAAAAACTTAAAAACATCCCTAAAATGGCTATCATGTATTAAACTAGTGTTAAAATGCCAATATGCGCTCTTGTGTCTGGTTGCACTTACATAGTAAGTGCAAAGCACCATGCTATGATCAGAAAACCCAACTGGCAGGATAAGACATGATTTGAAGAAACTGAGCTGATGTTTAAAACTATAAAAGCGGTCCAGTCTTGCCAGAGAAAGCATATTATTCTGCGCATGGACCCATGTATATTGTTTCTGATCTGAGTGAAAATTTCTCCAAACATCAGCCAGATCATGGGAATTTATTAACTCAATGAGCTTCCTACGAGATGGCATATGAGGCTCCCTGTGATTCCTATCTATACTCAGCTCAGTACAGTTAAAATCCCCACCAAGAAGTAAAAGATCATCAGGTCACAGTTCTTTAAAACATCGTCTAAGATGTTTAAAAAAAGGATTCTCTCACGCCCATCCGTTGGCGCATATACACAAATAAATATTTTCAAAAAGGGCTTTGACTTTTAGGAGTCTACCCTTAATACATTCCTCAACCTGATAAGAGCAAGGAATGCACGTCTGTGAAAAAACAATTGCAACTCCACCACTAATTGAAGTATTATGGCTTAAAATAGATAACCCCCCAAATTCCTTTGCCCAGTCAGCACTATTGTTAGCGTCAGTGTATGTGTTTCCTGTGCAAGCACAACATCAATAGCTTTTTCTTTAATCATTTAAAAAAGCAAAGCCCTCTTTAAACTATCTCTTGCACCATTCAAATTTAAGGAAGCAATTTTGAAATCACACATAAATAGGAAAAGAAATAAACAGTGTATCAACATCTTTATTATGAGATATAACAGGGGCTTAGATTCACAGACTAGAAGTCAATTTTTAACAGATATTTTAGCTTTGTAAGAAATTTACTCAAACGGTAACCTTCTTTGTCGGTAAATTTTCCTTCAGCCATATATAGTCTAGTTTTCTCCATAAATTGTTCAATATCAGGGAAATAGTCATCAACCTTTACATTTCGAGCATGTTTGGTCTGTGCCAGAAAATTCTGCATGTCTTCTGCACTATACTCGCGGCTAGGAAAACCGCTTTGAGGTAGACTGCAAGTTAAATTGCATTCAGGTTCGCTTTCACTTTCCGCATCAGTAGAACTAAAGTCAACCATTTCTCTCTTTTTTGCCTGCGCCCCAGAACTGGATCGCCCCCTTGTCCTTTTTTTACCCTTAGGGACTTTGAAAGGGTTTACATCGGTATCCATATTTTGACTATCAGAAGCCACATCACTACCAAGTTCAATCAGGTTACCTGCTGAGGCAACGCTGTTCTGCGAACAATCGGTGATATGCACCGAAGGTTCAACCTCGGGTTCGTCTTTTCCATCATCCACATTAACTGGAGAAACACTCTGATCAGGGGGTCTAATTTCATTTATTTCAGCCTCAGAAGGCTTTTGGACAATTGGCTGAGCCCCATCCCCGCTAGCCCCTTCCCCGTTTGCAGGTGCCTTGTCTATATCGCTCACGGGGTGTGCCTCCCCGATGTTGTTATTATTTCGTTCATTTGAAATATCAAAGCTGCTGCGCTTTTCAGGGCAGGCTCGCACCAAATGGCCAGGTAGCCCACACCCAAAGCACTTCATCGTGTGACTAGTGACATAAATAACATATTTGCTCTCATCAATCTGCACATTTAAAGTCAAGTCCAAATCAGGCTCATTTAACACCATATACACAAATCGCCTATCCGACACTACATGTTTCAAAAAAGATGATTTGGAAGCGATAGCCATCTTCCTAATGGGAGAAACAAGTTTACCATAGCGGGATAGTGACTGCGTTAAAAAAAATCGTCCTTGATGAAGGGAGGGAGATTAGAAATTATTACCTTTTTGGACGGGGTAGACAACGGAAATACTGTGGTGAAAACACCATCAATCACCACCCCTTGCTCCACCATCAAGTTTGGCAACTCCTCAGTCTCAAGGAAAATAACAATTGCCTGATTCATACGACACAATTTTTTCATACCCAACAATTTCACCTACGGCTAAGCAACAAGTTTCCACGCTGGCGGTAGATGTCGTCTTAATTGCGTGTCGCCGCGTGATGGATTCAAACCTCTCCCTACCTGGGGCAGCCATGCTCCTGTCTCAAGAGCAGGTGCCCAGGTACACGCCAAACAAACTACACACTCCACTCAGAGCTGGGCAGTATTTTAAATACAAATATTTAAATACAAGTATTTAAAATACGTATTTAAAATACTTTAGTGTATTTTGTAATTTGTATTTTACAAGCTTGTTAAAAAGTATTTTGTATTTTGTATTTAAATACTTTGAGGTACTGTATTAGAGTATTTAAAATACTAAAATACTTTTTTTTATTTATTATTATTGACCCCTTAAGACACACCTAATATTTTAAGTTTATTTGCAAAAAAATGGTATGCCCAAGTTGTAAGTAGCACAGCTCCTACATAGTTTTGGACTCAGACATGTTCTTGGTATCAGTGGAAAGGTAACACTTGGGTTTATTTATAAAGTATCTGGGTGATTCTGTGATGCACTGACACAGAGGTACATAGGTTAGAATGAAGGTTTTACTTTCCGTCCAACATGTGAGCCTGTAAAGTGACTGAGACCTATAATTTCAGTAACCTGTTGGCCAAACAAAGGCATAATGAGACCACAGACACAGGTCTTACGTTCACACAGTAAAAAATTGGAGGCAAAGGATCAAAACCTGATTTTTTTGTAGATTTCTATCAATAGGTATGTCCATGCGTTTTTCTTTATTCCCTATTGGAAATTCCAATAGGATATTTGGTTCCGAAATCTGTATAACCAGAATCAAACCTCTATAACTTGAGAACCCCTTTGCCTAGAAACAAAATATTCGTCTCTACTGAAAACCAAGACCTTGAGGTTTCTTGCATGGGTTTTGGATTGGATGTCAGTCATTCTGGAATAGAATGACAGAAGAATGTGTGCCACCCCCCACCCCCACTTCCGTACCGTATATGGGACGGTGTGTATTAAGAGGTTATTGAATCAGTAAAAGATAAGCGAATCAATCACTGGCAAGCGATGCGAACTCCGCCCCGCGGCACCCCATTCTTTTCAATGGGAGGCGAATGACCGTTATTTCCGCACCGGCAAAGCATTGTGGGGGCGCGGCGCGACCAAAAGCCGAATAATATGCTAATGAAGGCGTCCAAACGGACGCGGCTAGCCAATAGTACAACGACAATGTATGACATTGTTTCACTGCACATCGCATTCGAGCCTCGAGGACAGCCTAAATTAAGATGGTGGTTAGTGTAGCTGTTAAAATTATTCAACTATGTTCATAAACATGTCGTCTTCGATGTTGTTTTTGATCAACTGTAACTCGACATACACTTGAAAGGGTAACTTTTGTCAGATAGTCTCCTGCCCTCTTCTTGACACTCGCGAGCCGGTCTGTGATTTCTGTTTTGTAGCTTAATTTTTTTAATTTTTGGATTTCAATTTAGCAACCTCCATTTTTATTTGCTGTATGCTCCTCAGTTTCAAATGCAGACCGAAACACTGACTTTTACATGTCATTGTACTCATAGTTCAGTGCAATCAAACAAAATTCAGCTTGAAGAGTACTGTTTTTGAGAAATGTAAGCCTGCGCAAGTTCAGCCAGGAAGACTCTCATGCCACGTAGCGCTATACCCTTCACTCTCATGCCACGTAGCGCTATACCCTTCGGCCAATCAGCGGCCGCCACCTGCCTTATAATGACCTGTCTAACTCACCTTTTTTGCTGCTTTCAGGTATCGACGTAAGCAAAGTCCATGCGTTGCAATCGTCACGATGTCGTTGCTCTCTCTGGCATTTTCGAAGTTCGGAATCTGACGGGGGTATTATTCCCTCTTCCCCGCGCAGTTATCGTATTCACCAAGCCTATCAGGCCTCTGGTCGACCGCCTCCCCGCCGTAAAATGCTTCCACCCCTCGCGCTGAAGGAAACCTCATGGCGAATGAACCATCATCCACCCCTGCTCCACGCCCGCAAACAGGGAGAAAGAGGAAGCGCAAGTCTCTGCTACCTCTGCCATTTACGCTGGGTTCTCGGCTACAGCCTACTCCGATCTTCTGCGACCTCACAGTCGCGGTGAATATCCCGAGCTACAGAGTCGACGCCATCGGAGATCCGGAAGGACCGGTGCTTTCCCCTCGGAGATGGCAGATCCGCCCCGTCTTTTTCTCTCTTCTCAGCCAGCCCCGCTGCAGACGCCGCCATGTTCACCGAGACGCGTCCGTTTGCTCCAGTCCTCTGACTCCAGGTGCAGCGTGGCCCATCGTTCGGAATTCGCTGTGGCATTCGGCGTGCTGCGCCAGAGTTTCCCGGCGGACGGCAAGAACTGGACTGTGTCTGATTGTGTCAATATCGTTGGGCCCGGCATCTCGCGACCATCTTGAATCCTCATACCCCAGATGCTTCGTACATTGCCCTCTAACATCTGCCTGGATTGGTCGTCCGGTCACTGAACTCTGGCCGGCGCGAGTGGTCGCGTCCCGTGCTGTGCGCACTATCAGGCTGCAGAATTTTGCATGAACTCTGTCTGTCCCTGTTATTTAAGTCCTGAAGCGAAGGGCGCCACTCGTCCATCGTTGATGGTGTTCACGATTGCATATTTCCAACCTGGCTGTGTCTTCTCATACCTGTTGTTTCTCATGCCTATAGTCTCTGCCACGACCCGCCTGATTTTCGCAATGCCCTTCACACTCCCCGTTTTGCCTGCGTTCCCACTCCACTGGCTGTCTTGGCAGCCAGTCTCAATAACCTGTGTTAAGGCTGAATGTGTCCCAATGATCAATGTGCAACTATCGCTGATTCTCTCTCCTGTCTGTTCCAGGAATTCAATCACCGGTGCCGTCTGCAAGACGGACTCCAACAGCGTGCCTCCTGGAGTTGGTCTGATTTAAGCTCCCCACCCCGCACTGCACGACTCCGACAATTGATACTTGTCTAGAGGCCTCGCGGCCCCGACCCTTGAAGTATGTAGTTTCACTGGTTGCTCTTCATCTATTGTTCCTCGCACTTTATACCTAGGGTCAGGTTATATGCACACAGCAGTTAAAATCCTTGTTCGGTCACTGACAGAGCAGCAAGGCTTATAAGTGCGTCCTTCGAGCAGCATGGGTTCTCACCCGTCACAACAAACCATTTACTGACGCAGAGGTTTTTAAAGTAGTGGTAGTGGCAGTTTTTGAGGGAGCTAGCTACTGACACGGCTTTGGATGTTTGTCTCAGTGAAATAGTGCCGCTATTGCAAGGACGGCTTCCAGACGCGTGGAGGCTTATATTCTTAAATAAATAAATGAATGAACGGCATCTCGCCGGCCAGATGTAATTGATGGCGGGCTGTTTCGCTATTTGCTGACCCCTGCTTTGTCATATTCTCTGAAACACTCGACACTGTATATACCCTTGGCTGGACACGGCACAACACTGCCGACTCATGCGTTTATTCGCCGTGGGCATATATGCGTAGGTATGCTGACAGACCAACGTTCGAAGCGAAATTCTGTCTCCTAACGCCTCAACTGCGTAGCTCCTTTCGTTAGGGCACCCTACCACATCTCTAATCACCGTCTGGCAGGCCTGTTTCCTGGATACTACTTGATTACGTTAAGCACGAACTGCAATCGCCAGGCACCTGGATAGTCTACTATGACGCCATTTCAGGTCAAGAGATCAGTCGGGAGGTAAACGTCTTTTCAAGCGGCTTGTGGGCTCATCTCGGCGTATGGTCTTAAACATAGCGCTCACTCTAATACTGGCCAATATCATCGAATTCCACGCTCGCGAAGTATTTACTAGACCGCGATATGGTCAGTCAACAACATATTAGCGCCTCTGGTTATCCAGTTCTCGCGTATTTCTCGAGATTAATACTGCCATAGATTTGCAGTAATTGGAAATTATCCCTGCACGGGGTCTATGCTTCCCTAAACACTCAAACGGACACTTCGGTTATGGCGATACGGTTATTATCTCTAAGCTGGGAACTCTGTTCTGTCCTTACCCCTCCTATTTAACTCGCACGCAATGCTATTCTAATTTATATGCTATACGTGATGTATGCAAGTGGCTTATGAGGTAGACTCACACGCGGAGTTCAACAGTATATAACTGCATTGCTTATATGTTCCAGTGTCTGGCTGGAGCACTGGTGTCTGTATCGCAGTTCTCAGCGAGAACGCAAGTATGTTTCAGTGTGTGGCAGCACACTGCAGTCTGCAACCTGCCGGTCGTTCTCAGCGAGAACTCATGTGTGCCCGAAGTGTGTGACTCTCAGCGAGAGTTACGTGTGCCTAGCATGCAGCAGTCTCACAGCTGTCCGTGTGATCTGTGGGAGCGAACGACGCTCAGCCCAATGCTCATCGTAAGTATACCATTTATTATGCAACTACTGGTGGTGGTGGTCCCTTTGTTACATATTGCTTTGCATTCCCTTACTTAACCCTCCTAATAACTCACACGCAATGCTATCTGAATTTATATGCTATGCATGACGTATGCAAGAGGCTTATGAGGTAGTCTCACCCGGGGAGTACAACGTATATAACCGCATTGCTTATGTTCCAGTGTCTGGCTTGCGCACTGGTGTCTGTGTCGCAGTTCTCAGCGAGAACTTATGTGCGTTCAATGTGTGGCAAGCACACTGCTGTCTACGTCATGCCGGTCGTTCTCAGCGAGAACTTTTATGTGCCCAGTGTGCGGCCGGCACACTGCTGTCTGTGTCGCAGTTCTCAGCGAGAACTTATGTGTGTTCAGTGTGTAGCAAGCACGCTGTGTCTACGTCATGCCGGTCGTTCTCAGCGAGAACCTTATGTGCCCAGTGTGCGGCCGGCACACTGCTGTATGCGTCGGTTCTCAGCGAGAACTTATGTGTGTTCAGTGTGTGGCAGCACGCGGCTGTCTACGTCATGCCGGTCGTTCTCAGCGAGAACTTTATGTGCCCAGTGTGCGGCCGGCACACTGCTGTATGCGTCGGTTCTCAGCGAGAACTTATGTGTGTTCAGTGTGTGGCAGCACGCGGCTGTCTACGTCATGCCGGTCGTTCTCAGCGAGAACTTTATGTGCCCAGTGTGCGGCCGGCACACTGCTGTATGCGTCGGTTCTCAGCGAGAACTTATGTGTGTTCAGTGTGTGGCAGCACGCGGCTGTCTACGTCATGCCGGTCGTTCTCAGCGAGAACTTTTATGTGCCCAGTGTGCGGCCGGCACACTGCTGTCTGTGTCGCAGTTCTCAGCGAGAACTTATGTGTGTTCAGTGTGTGGCAAGCACACTGCTGTCTACGTCATGCCGGTCGTTCTCAGCGAGAACTCTATGTACCCAGTGTGCGGCCGGCACACTACTGTCTGTCTGTCTACGTCCTGCTTGTCATTCTCCGTGAGAACTCAGTGTGCCTCATGTGTGTAACTCTCAGCGAGAGTTTATGCGTGCCCAGCATGCAGCAGTCACACGGTCATCCGTGTGCTCGGTGGGAGCTAACGGCGTTCTGCCCGCTGCTCATCGTAAGTATACCTCTATTCCCAATAATGCTGTAACATGAACACTGTTCTAACTCTCCCCTTCCTTGCTCAGGTGGGTCCTTGTCGTCGCCTTCACGGTGGGTCTGCATAATTTACTTTCGTGGTCATCCTCTTGGGGGTAAGTTTCATTTCATGAGTCTAGCTTTCTCAGAAGGTATTAAAACCTTCGCCTTATTCTCTTTTGGGGGGGGTATCTCTGGTCTCTACTACATGGCTGCAGCAGGATCTGACGGATCCTTCAACCCAAGACCCGGGCCGATGACAGGACCTACGCCAAAGATCATCTACTTTCATTGTTAAATTCTGTTTATTAAATCGCTTAAAACGTACTCCATTCTCCGAGTCTTTCTGGCTGAAATGTAAGCCTGTGCAAGTTCAGCCAGGAAGACTCTCATGCCACGTAGCGCTATACCCTTCACTCTCATGCCACGTAGCGCTATACCCTTCGGCCAATCAGCGGCCGCCACCTGCCTTATAATGACCTGTCTAACTCACCTTTTTCGCTGCTTTCAGGTATCGACGTAAGCAAAGTCCCCTCCTCCATCCCCACCACCACCAGTTTGGTCCTGTCTTCCCATCCGCCCGGGGGGGGGGGTATCTCTGGTCTCTACTACATGGCTGCAGCAGGATCTGACGGATCCTTCAACCCAAGACCCGGGCCGATGACAGGACCTACGCCAAAGATCATCTACTTTCATTGTTAAATTCTGTTTATTAAATCGCTTAAAACGTACTCCATTCTCCGAGTCTTTCTGGCTGAAATAACTTGAAGGTGTACCACCATTCATAAGCAATGTTTTGTTGTGATAATAAGAAGAATAAAAGAAAATTCTGGCATTATTTCATGTGTATTTTTGTATTTTCAAAATACAAAATACATGTATTTTATCATGATACATTTTCTAGACCAGTATTTTTGTATTATATTTTGATACATTTTTTGACCAAGTATTTGTATTTTGTATCAAAATACCTTATGATGTATTTGTGCCCAGCTCTGACTCCACTAAACAAACAAACACCACTACTAAACCTAAACAAACAACTACAACACAAACACACAAATAATAAGCTGTATAAAGATTTATAAATGCTATAGAGAAAGAAAGTTAGAAAGAAAACGGCATGGCAGCCGCACTCAAACAAACCGCTCACTCACAGCGCTCCGCCCATTCACTCCCAGCATGCACTCCGACAGAGAGAGAGAGAGAGAGAGAGAGAGAGAGAGAGAGAGAGAGAGAGAGAGAGAGAGAGAGAGACAGACCTGAGAGTACCTCTGTGGGTATTTAATAAGCATGTATGAATGCCTAGAGGTACATTTGACAAATTCAAGCCAAGCATTCGCTGTGGCAGGCCAAGGAGTCAACATAAGCTGGAAGCTCAGCTGACCACATTACCTGTTCACGCCACTGACTTTGCAAGCCATTCTGCTACCCACCTCACCCCCAGCTCCACCTCATTATGTGCATGGCCTTACTCAGTGTCTGTTGGTGATGTTTGCTCTGGTCTGTGTTCATTGCGGGGGATCTTCTTTGCTGCTGTCCCTGCTTTAGGCTCTCTATGTTGGGCACATGGAGGCACAGGGGGGTCCCAGAACAGAGCCATACCACCAAATGTAACGTGTTGCATAATAGTAAATAATTTGGACTTAAGCTTACTCTGTGTTCCTCTACACCACTGTTAGCGTATGTCCTCCTTTTTGTAAGTCGATTTGGATAAAAGCGTCTGCTAAGTGTAATGTAATGTAAAAGTGGTCCTGACTAAAATGTAATCTACAAAACTGTGTAGGTTATAGAGGATCTCCTATGGACATGTGTAGTACACAGTAGCACTTAAGTTCAGTATTAGACTATATATGTATCTACTGGGGATACTTAGCCCTGGATTTAGTGTTAAAATAAGGAAAAAAGATAAAAATACACACACGGTGCACAATAAAAATATTTTATTTCTTTTATAAACATGTCTTAGTTTGACTGATACATAGTTAATAAAAGTAAAGTAAAGTGAAGTATACTTTATTGTCCCCATGTGGAAATGTGTCTGTGGCTCCATAGTCACTGCATCACAGACTAACACAGCTCATACATGAAGGAATCTGAATAATAATGAGGACGTTGTACATAACATTTTTAATGTTACATTTTAATTACACATTTCTTTATTATTATTTTATATTCCTGTTATTTTGTATTCCTATAACTATTACAATCAGAGCTTTGTGTGACACTTCCCTAAGTACTGGCCATATCTGTGTCTGCCTCCAGAGTTGAGGTGTTATGTGTGTATTGTCACCTTGATTGTTTGTTCCATTCATTTGACTGTCTCAAGACATGTCATATCCCCCTGTTTCACACCTGGAAGAAGCCTCTCACTCACTCCCGCCAAATTGTAAACAAAGAGCCTTTGCCCCATGCATATTAATTTAGGGTGGGTCTAAGGGGTTACTCCCCCTGTTAACCTGTTATTTAGTGTTTTGTAAATCTCAGTAAGTTAGAGATGTGGATGAATCAACACCGGGAAACTTCTGTCTCTCCTCTGGTACCAATGTAAAATAAACCTTGTCCAAATTCTCCACCACGCTGACTGAGCCTTCATAATCATCTATGGTATAACAAAAATTACTACTAAATGAATTACTATCATACACGAATGGAGTACTGGATGCAGTGTTAGTGAAATAAGGAAACAAGTCGAAATAAGTGAGTTAATTTAATTTCATTACCAAAACAGGTACTGCACTGATACTGTGATCAGAATAAATCTGTAGCTGCACTGTTGCTCCACGAGTTGTAGCTGTACACTAAATCTGTACCCACCTGACTACCCTCCTCCTCCCCAACGCCACCTCATTATGTATCTGACTTTAAGTGCTACACCAGACGTATGCATCCAGACCAGGACAGATTTAAGTACTAGACCAGAGGTATGCATCCAGACCAGGCCAGATTTAAGTGCTAGACCAGACATATGCATCCAGACCAGGCCAGATTTAAGTATTACACCAGATGTATGCATCCAGACCAGGCCAGATTTAAATATTACACCAGACGTATGCATCCAGACCAGGACAGATTTAAGTACTAGACCAGAGGTATGCATCCAGACCAGGCCAGATTTAAGTGCTAGACCAGACGTATGCATCCAGACCAGGCCAGATTTAAGTATTACATCAGAGGTATGTATCTAGTAAGGACTGGATGTAGTGTTGAAATAAAGAGAAAAGAAAGGCGAAATAAGTGAGTTAATTTCATTTTATTACCAAACATGTAATGAGCTGTTATTGTGGCCAGATTAAATCTGTAGCTGTAGTGCTGTACTATGTCAGGGTGGCGAGTGGGATTCTAAGTCATACTAAATCCAAGGGACGGTTGGGTTTAAACAACTCCAGCTCACAATTGGAAAATAAAAACAGTATTTTTATTATTGGAGAGTACCAGAGAATGCAATTCCAACAAGCATACGTGTGTTTCATTGTGCAGCAGTGTCTATAACAAATAAAAACTATATATACATACATATATGTGTGTGTGTGTGTGTGTGTGTGTGTGTGTGTCCAGTATTAGTATTTATTCATAAGAGTACCAGAGAATGCAATTCCAACAAGCATACTTGTGATTCAATGTGCAGCAGTGTGTGTGTGTGTGTGTGTGTGTGTGTGTAGTATTAGTATTTAGTATTTATTTATAAGAGTACCAGAGAATGCAATTCCATAAATGTGCAGCAGTAATAGATTCATAATTCAGGCTTCATAATGCATCATAATGCATCATAACACTGGCGAATCATTATTACCCTGACCAGAGGAAGTGATGTCAGCTCTAGCTCAGCTTCTCTGCTGTTACTGAGACCTTCACTGGTTGGATCCTCAGTGAACACTTTCCAATATTAATGTATGGAAACACTCTCTCAGTGAAAGTGTGTGTGACATTGTGTAGGTGCGTGTTACTATCAGGGTCAGAAAATGACAGCTTTCCTCTGTCCCAGTCCAGCTGCACTCTGATCCTCTGGAGTTTCTGCTTCACTGTGAGGAGAGTGTCAGGCTGTGGGGTAGCACATGCTCCATATTCACCATCTCTATAATACACAAACCATCGTCCACTCATGGAGTCATAGTCTCCCTTCCTCTGGTGAGACTCGGTCATCACACCCACACTCCACGGTGTGTTCTCCCCAACCTCCACATCCCAGCAGTGTGTCCCTGAGTTAAAGCCCTCAGAGCCCAGCACACTGACATACTCATCAAACCTCTCTGGGTTATCAGGAAGCTGCTGCATCTCATCATCTTCTCTCACACTGGTCAGATCCTCAGACAGGATGAGAGTATCAGCTGCAGTGTTGGGATCCAGAGTGACAGGAGCTGCAGACACACACACACACACACACACACACACACACACACACACACACACACACACACACACCTGGTTTGTTGCCACACACCCCCACACTAATTGGTCCAGATCAAAGTTCTGGTATTGATCCAACATGCTGCTCCACAAACACACGTACACACACACACACACACACACACACACACACACACACACACACACACACACACACACACACACACACCTGACCAAAGTTTTGCCTCTACATGCTGCTCTATTAACACTAACACAGTCACACACTCACAAACATACACACACCAGTGATGCATGGGCTCATTTGGATTGAGCATATGAATTGAGAGAGAGAGAGGGAGAGAGAGAGAGAGAGAGAGAGAGTGTGTGTGAGTGTGTGCGTGTGTATGTGTGTGTCTGTGCACCAGTGATGCATGGGCTGATTTGAATTGAGCATATGAATTGTGAGAGAGAGAGAGAGAGTCTGTGTGTGTGTGTGTGTACTCACTGTACTGAACAATCTCCTGCATCTTCTCCCAGACTCTGAACTTCAGGTTGCCCAGGTGCTTTGCCACATTGATCAGAGCTCCTGAAGGCCTCTCTGGATCCTGCAGTGTGCACTGGGCTCTGGAATAACATTCAGGAGTCAGTGCTGCTGTGGGTTTGGGTTCAGAACCACAGACAAGAGAGAGACAGGAGGCACATCACTCACCTTTCCACTGTGCTCTTGTAGTTCTGGGACAAAAAAAAATGTCAAGATGTTACTGCCTCATCTTAAATCCCCCATTGCCATTATATGTTGAAACATACAAATGCAAATTATTTTTGGCAGAATTTTAAAAGTTGGTGGTTTTGTTAAGTGCTCTGGAATACGGAGGCTGGGAAGGGTCATGTTGGTAAATATTTTTAGACCTCACTTTTGTGCTCCCTCGCAATACTTTTTGCATTCCCTCACAATAACAATAACTTTTGAGTTAAAGTTATTGAAGCAAAGCAAAAAGTATTGCGAGGCAACGCAAAAAGTATTGCGAGAGAACGCAAAAAATAGGGTCTAGAAATATTTACCAGCATGACCCTTCCTGGGCTCCGTACTGGAATGTATCACAGATGAAAATGTCCTTCTGAAAAGTATCTGTTCCACCTCCACATCACTGTCACTTGTGCAACATGTACAAGATCATTTCCTTATTATTCTGAACAGATGCCAAATGCAGGTATGTCTGTCTCGTTCAACATTATGAACTGCTTATGTTGTTACAAATATAGCATACACTGTGCTGGTCCTGCACAAACACTAGGAATACACAAAAAATATATTATTATTAAAATGAATCCAGTTTCATTTTACCTGCAGGAATGTGACATCATCAGCTTTCATCTCCTCCTCTATGGCTCTGATTGTGTCTGACAGAGATGAGATCTCTCTGCTCGTCTTCTCAATCTTCTCCTTCATCATCTGACTCTTCTGCTCCTCTTCCTCCCTCAGTGCAGCTATCCTGGCTGCCTCTTCATCTCGTAGAAACTGGTGAAGCTTCTCAAACTCTTTCTTGATCTGCCTCTCTGTGTGTTGGCTCTGACTCTAAATTAACAGAATAAAGTACAAAACAAAAGCATTTTTGCATTTTATTGTAAATGAATAACAGTGGATATTTATTGCTTAAATTAATGTAGTTAGTACTATTTTTGCTGTACAACTGATGTAAAATTACAGTTGATGTCTAAACACCATCTCTTACCATAATATGAGCTGCCATTTCGTCACAGATTAGTTTCACTTCTTCAAAGGTCTTCAGTTTGTTTTGCAGGGGTTCCAGTTTGACTTTAAGATCCTCCTGAAACACATACAGATTAACTTGTGAGTTAAAATGTCTATGTTGTACCTACAGGCACCACATACGTGCACTGTTACTGTATAGCATACTGGCCATAATGGAAAGAGTTTAAGTATACATTTATGTCAAAGTTCTGACTTCTTATGTGGCATATCACAGTATAAAGTCATTGTAGTATCAGTTGAACAGTCATACCTTCATATCTGTTGCAGCCTCATCGATGGGACTGAAGTTGTGGCCTCTGTGCAGTTTTGAGGTCTGACACACCAGACACACAGGCTGTTTATCCTCCAGACAGAAGAGCTTGAGTTTCTCACTGTGCAGACTGCAGAGCACCTCAGACCCTGCTGAAGCTCTCTGACTTCTCTCCTGTAAGAAGGTCTCACACAAGTTCTTTAAGTGCAGGTTAAGGGGAGGCGTTATCATCGATGATCTCCTCCTGCAAACTGGACATTCTTTGAACTCTTTAGTTTCCCAGAACTGCTGCAGACAGACCTTACAGATACTATGACTGCAACAGAGGACTACAGGGTCCTTAAAGATGTCACAGCACACAGGACAGGAGAAATCCTCTTCAGAGAACGTTCCAGATGCCATAATCTTGTTATAAGCGGGCTCTCTCTTGTTACTGCGATCAAAACACTTTACTTTCACTTTCAAGTTCCGACTTTTAAGTCAGTCACTGAAAAGAAAAACACGATTTGATGGATACAAAAGTGTGTTAAACATATTTAAGTACTGCCAAAACATAAATCGTTGGTTGGTTGACAGGTTTGTATTATAAATGTTTCACAAACTCGTACCTTCTAAAGGAGATAAAGACGATCACTGCAGTCTATCAGCCTTAGTTCCCCATTTCCTCATTCAACACGGGTGAGCAAGGGGCAGGGACTTAGGTTGAGGAGGAGGACTGTGATTGGCTACTACTGCTACATTGACAGGGAGGAGTTTCAAACAGTGTTGTTGAGGCATGGATTGCTGCTGCCATCTATCAACCATATGTCATAGTGTCATATGGGAGAAGTGTGTGTGTGTGTGTGTGTGTGTGTGTGTGTGTAAAAGGGGAGTGTTTTTAGGAGAGGAAGATAATGACATTCAAAGAACATTTTTGGAGGGAAAAACAGACTAAAGGAGACACATGTAGAAATTCAGCAGTTTTTTTCACAAATTCAGTGATATTCCCATAAAAATAGAAATATTTCACACTCCTTTATAAGACGTAACTATTTTTGAGACACATTGTAAGTGTTCTGGTTCTGGTGATGTTGCATGTCATTTTAGCTCTCCTGTTGTGTTCCCGTTAAAAATCACAGATTTGTATTTTGCATTTTTAAATTAAATTATTGTCGTTTTTCTTACTTTCATGGGGCTTTAAGACATCGTTCACAGTACGTAACAGCATGGATGAAATTCATGACAGTAAAAGTCATTTTGTTTTTGAGGCATGTAACATTTTTACCTTTGCCACATCTACAGTCAAAAATAACCAGCCATTAAAACAAACATAGATCTCTCTCACACACACACACACAAACACACACACACACACACACACACACACACACACTGTATTCTCCCACCATGTCACACTGGCATAAGCAGTTATAAATATGCCACCTACTGCCACTGTCATGTTGAGCCAGTTAGCAGACATGAACTCTTTTGTCCACCTGCAGGGGGAGCTAGCGTGCTGGATCTGAAGTAAGTGAAGGCGTGATTGGAAGATCAGGAGCTTTATACAACATGTACCGGCCTGTTCTGTCTCTCTCTGGTCTCTGTTCATCTGCTGTGTGTGTGTGTGTGTGTGTGTGTGTGTGTGTGTGTGTGTGTGTGTGTGTGAGAGAGAGAGAGAGAGAGAGAGAGAGAGAGAGAGAGAGAAAGAGAGAGAGAGAGATAGTGTGTGTGTGAGAGAGAGAGAGAGAAAGAGAGAGAGAGAGAGAGAGAGACATGAGAGTACCTCTGTGGGTATTTGATAAGCAAGTATGAAGGCCTAGAGGTACATTTGACAAATTCAAGCCAAGCATTAGCTGTGGCAGGCCAAGGAGTCAACATTAGCTGGGAGCTCAGCACCTCTGTTTGCAAGCCATTCTGCTACCCACCTCCTCCCCAGCTCCACCTCATTATGTGCATGGCCTTAATCAGTGTCTGTTGTTGATGTTTGCTCTGGTCTGTTTTCATTGCAGGGGGATCTTCTTTGCTGCTCTCCCTGCTTTAGGCTCTCTATGTTGGGCACATGGAGGCACAGGGGGGTCCCAGAACAGAGCCATACCACCAAATGTAACCTGTTGCATATTAATAAATAATTTGGACTTAAGCTTACTCTGTGTTCCTCTACACCACTGTGAGCTTATGTCCTCCTTTTTGTAAGTCGATTTGGATAAAAGCGTCTGCTAAGTGTAGTGTAATGTACAAGTGGTCCTGACTGAAATGTAATCTACAAAAATGTAAAGGTTATAGAGCAGGGGTGCTCAATACGTCGATCGCGATCTACCAGTCGATCGCGAGGCCAATAGTGGTAGATCGCATACAACTTTGAAAAAAAAAAAAAAGTTCCCTGTTCGTCCTGCACATGCTAGTTAGCTGATGGCCCATCAGGCATCCACCAGCAGACAGCGATCACCCAGCCAGTAGCGGGCTATCTCCAAACATTTGGACCCATCAACCTTTGCGCTGGAGCCAGTTGATGGGCCAGGTCGCCCAGCAGATGTGGAAGGACATCGGAGATTGCGAGTTCTTCTCACTGCAGTTGGACGAATCTACGGACGTGAGTGACACAGCACAGGTGTGTATTTACATTCGTATGGTGTTCAGTGACATGACTGCAAAGGGGGAGCTATTGACAGTGATTCCCTTAAAAGAACATGCACGAGGAGAGGACATTTTTCAGTCGTTTAAAAACTTTATCGACAAAACTCAGCTCCCACTGTACAAGTTAGTGTCCATCACCACGGATGGAGCGCCCGCAATGGTTGGTCGCGAGAATGGGTTCATTGCCAGGTGCAGACAGGACGATGCTTTTCCAGACTTCGTGAATTACCACTGCATTATCCACCAACAAGCATTATGCGCGAAGATGCTGAACATGAAAGAGATCATGGACGTGGCAACGAAGATCGCCTGCTCAATTAGAGCTAGAGCACTTCAAAGACGGCTATTCCGCACACATCGGGAGAAGGCTGACAGCGACCACTCTGCACTGACGTGAGGTGGCTTAGTCGCGGGAAATTCTTGCAACGATTCCGAGAGCTCTGTCCTGAAATCAAGGAGTTTTTCCGTGAAAGTGGACATGCAGAATACAAACAGCTGAATGACGAGCAGTGGCTGCTGGATTTGGCTTTTTTAACCGATCTGACAAACATGCTGAATGACCTTAATCAAGAGCTGCAAGGAAAAGACAACGGCATCCTTGGCTGAGTCAATGCAGTGCAAGTCATCAAATTAAACTCTGAACTAATTATTAATACTATTATTATTCATTGTCACTGTATTCTTCTTCTTCTTCTTCTTCTTCTTCTTCTTCTTCTTCTTCTTCTTCTTATTATTATTATTATTATTATTATTCAGAGCTTATTTTGGTGCAATATTGGCTTGGAATTTTCAATAAATTTTAAAATAACATACGCTTTTAGATAGGTAGATCTTTGGGACTTGGTCATTTTATAAGTAGCTCGCACACTGAAAAAGTGTGAGCACCCCTGTTATAGAGGATCTCCTATGGACATGTGTAGTATACAGTAGCACTTAAGTTCAGTATTAGACTAGGTATATATATGTATCTACTGGGGATACTTAGCCCTGGATTTAGTGTTAAAATGAGGTAAAAAGATAAAAATACACACACGGTGCACAATAAAAATATTTTATTTCTTTTACAAACATGTCTTAGTTTGACTGATACATAGTTAATAAAAGTAAAGTAAAGTGAAGTATACTTTATTGTCCCCATGTGGAAATGTGTCTGTGGCTCCATAGTCACTGCATCACAGACTAACACAGCTCATACATGAATGGAGTACTGGATGCAGTGTTAGTGAAATAAGGAAACAAGTCGAAATAAGTGAGTTAATTTAATTTCATTACCAAAACAGGTACTGCACTGATACTGTGATCAGAATAAATCTGTAGCTGTACTGTAAGTACTAGACCAGACATATGCATCCAGACCAGGCCAGATTTAAGTGCTAGACCAGACGTATGCATCCAGACCAGGCCAGATTTAAGTGCTACACCAGACGTATGCATCCAGACCAGGCCAGATTTCAGTGCTAGACCAGACGTATGCATCCAGACCAGGCCAGATTTAAGTGCTAGACCAGACGTATGCATCCAGACCAGGCCAGATTTCAGTGCTAGATCAGACGTATGCATCCAGACCAGGCCAGATTTAAGTGCTAGACCAGACGTAAGCATCCAGACCAGGCCACATTTAAGTACTAGACGTACGTATGTATCTACTAAGGATACTTAATACTGGATGTAGTGTTGAAATAAAGAGAAAAGAAAGTCGAAATAAGTGAGTTAATTTAATTTCTTTACCAAACATGTAATGAGCTGTTATTGTGGCCAGATTAAATGTCTAGCTGTACTGCTGTACTATGTCAGGGTGCCGAGTGGGATTCTAAGTTATACTAAATCCAAGGGATGGTTGGATTTAAACAACTCCAGCTCACAATTGGAAAATAAAAACAGTATTTTTATTATTGGAGAGTACCAGAGAATGCAATTCCAACAAGCATACTTGTGTTTCAATGTGCAGCAGTGTCTATAACAAATAAAAACTATATATACATAGATATGTGTGTGTGTGTGTGTATGTGTGTGTGTGTGTGTGTGTGTGTGTGTAGTATTAGTATTTAGTATTTATTTATTAGAGACTACCAGAGAATGCAATTCCATCAATGTGCAGCAGTAATAGATTCATAATTCAGGCTTCATAATGCTTCATAATGCATCATAACACTGGTGACTCATTATTACCCTGACCAGAGGAAGTGATGTCAGCTCTAGCTCAGCTTCTCTGCTGTTACTGAGACCTTCACTGGTTGGATCCTCAGAGTAGAGACTTTACAGCCAATAGTAAAGCATGGAAACACTCTCTCAGTGAAGGTGTGTGTGAGAGTGTGTAGGTATGTGTTATTATCAGGGTTAGAGAAAGACAGCTCTCCTCTGTCCCAGTCCAGCTGCACTCTGATCCTCTGGAGTTTCTGCTTCACTGTGAGGAGAGTGAAGGGCTGTGGTGGGGCACGGGCCCAATATTCATCATCTGTATAATACACATACCAGCGTCCACCCATGGAGGTAAAGTCCCCTTTCCTGTGGAGAGAGTCTGTCATCACACCCACATGCCACAATGGATTCTCCCCAACCTCCACATCCCAGCAGTGTGTCCCTGAGTTAAAGCCCTCAGAGCCCAGGACACTGACATACTGATCAAATCTCTCTGGGTTATCAGGAAGCTGCTGTCTCTCATCACCACGTTTCACACTGGTCAGATCCTCAGACAGGATGAGTCGTGGGTGTGCAGTGTTGGGATCCAGAGTGACAGGAGCTGCAGGGACACACACACAAACACACACACACACACACACACACACACACACACACACACACACACACCTGGTTTGTTGTCACACTCCCCCACACTGATTGGTCCAGATCAAAGTTCTGGTATTGGCCCAACATGCTGCTCCACACTCAGTCACACACACACACACACACGCACGCATGCACACACACACACACACACACACTCCCACACACGCGCACGCACGCACGCGCACGCACACACACACACCTGACAAAAGTTTTGCCTTTACATACTGCTCTATTAGCACTAACACACTTACACACTCACAGACAGACAGAAAGAGAGAGAGAGAGAGAGAGAGAGAGAGAGAGAGAGAGAGAGATGGAGACACAGAGAGCAGGGTGGTGGTGTTTGCAAACATAACTAGGTCTCTCAAAATTACTCAGACCATGTCATGTCATTTCTAAAAAAAAATCTATAATCAGGTAGATCAGGTTTTTGAATGATCTTTAGTGCAAGTTACATGCTAGTAGTAGTGTAGCTAAAAACAATATTATTGTTAGTTTAAGTCTCTCTCTTTCTCTTTTCCCCTCTCTCATTCTGTGTGTGTGTGTGTGTGTGTGTGTGTGTGTGTGTGTGTGTGTGTGTGTGTGTGTGTGTGTGTGTGTGTGTGTGTGTACTCACTGTATTGAACAATCTCCTGCATCTTCTCCCAGACTCTGAACTTCAGGTTGCCCAGGTGCTTTGCCACATTGATCAGAGCTCCTGAAGGCCTCTCTGGATCCTGCAGTGTGCACTGGGCTCTGGAATAACATTCAGGAGTCAGTGCTGCTGTGGGTTTGGGTTCAGAACCACAGACAAGAGAGAGACAGGAGGCACATCACTCACCTTTCCACTGTGCTCTTGTAGTTCTGGGACAAAAAAAAGAAAATGTTGAGATGTTACTGTCTGATCTTAAATCCTTGTTGAAACTTACCAATTATTATTTTATTATTTTATTTTATTACCAATTATTACCAATTATTATTGGCAGAATTTCAAAAGTGTTTGGTTTTGTTAAGTGCTCTGGAATACGGCGGCTGGGAAGGGACATGTTGGTAAATATTTTTAGACCTCACTTTTGTGCTCCCTCGCAATACTTTTTGCATTCCCTCGCAATAACAATAACTTTTGAGTTACTAAGTATTGCATTAAAAAAAGCAAAAAGTATTGCGGTTGAACGCAAAAAGTATTGCGAGAGAATGCAAAAAGTATTGCGAGGGAACGCAAAAAGTATTGAGAGGGAACGCAAAAAGTGGGGTCTGAAAATATTTACCAGCATGGCCCTTCCTGGGCTCCATACTGGTACGTATCACAGATGAAAATGTCCTTCTGGAAAGTATCTGAACCACCTCCACATCACTGTCACTTGTGCAACATGTACAAGATCATTTCCTCATTATTCTGAACAGATGGCAAATGCAGGTATGTCTGTCTTGTTCATGGACTGCTTATGTTGTTAACAATATAGCATACACTGTGCTGGTCCTGCATAAACATGTTTTCTGCCAACCAATCACACAGTAGGAATATACAAACAATATATTATGATTAAAATGAATCCGGTTTCATTTTACCTGCAGGAATGTGACGTCATCAGTTCCCATATGCTCCTCCATGGCTCTGATTGTGTCTGACAGACACGAAATCTCTCTGCTCATCTTCTCAATCTTCTCCTTCATCATCTGAGTCTTCTGCTCCTCTTCCTCCCTCAGTGCAGCTATCCTGGCTGCCTCTTCATCTCGTAGAAACTGGTGAAGCTCTTCGAACTCCTTCTTGATCTGCTTCTCTGTGTGTTGGGTCTGACTCTATATTAACACAGATATAATAGAAGACCATTTTATTACAGTTTTGACTGTGAATAATAAACGTTGATATCTAGTCACAATGTCCCTCTCTTACCTTTATATGGGCTGCTGTTTGGTCACAGATGAGTTTCTCTTCTTGAAGTGTCTTCAGTTTCTTTGTCAGAGGCTCCAGTTGGATCTTGAGATGCTCCTGAAATACACACAAATTAACTGCTGAATTAGACTTTCTATCAGTAACTACAGGCCCCACAGACCTGCACTGCAACTGTACAGCATGTATATTTTTTGTTATTTTTTATTTCTTCCATAACCATAGAGATTACTGCCGATTAAAACCATCTATGCCATATACCTACAGTCACCACAGACCTGCACTGTAACTGTATAGTATAATGGCCATAATGGAAAGAGTTTGAGTATACATTTATGTCAAAGTTCTGACTTACTTTTTATGTGGCATATTGCATTATAAAGCCATTGCAGTATCAGTTGATCAGTCATACCTTCATATCTGTTGCAGCCTCATCGATGGGACTGAACTTGTGGTTTCTGTGTATCTTTGAGTCTCGACACACCACACACACAGGCTGCTTATCATCCAGACAGAAGAGCTTGAGTTTCTCACTGTGCAGACTGCAGAGCACCTCAGACCCTGCTGAAGCTCTCTGACTCCTCTCCTGTAAGAAGGTCTCACACAGGTTCCTTAATGCTATGTTGGATAGATAAATCTCCCTTGATGCTTTCCTCCTGCAGATTGGACATTCTCTGGATCCTTTGCTCTCCCAGAACTGCTGCAGACAGCCTTTACACACACTGTGAGCACAGGTCATTATGACAGGATCCTTGTAGATGTCACAGCACACAGCACAGGTGAGGTCCTCTTCAAGTTTGGACGCCATTTCCTCCTAAATCCAGTTGCTTCAACTTTGCTATACCTTCAGGACCTCGAGAAGTTGTTTTAGTCAAAGAAATCTCTCAAATCGGCAAGACCTTATTAGACGTTTTTAAATGTATTTTTAAAATCCTCCTACTTGTTTGTCCCTGTGGAATATGTCCCCAAGCCGTGCTGGCTGTTTAAGACACGACTAAGGCCAGCCCTTCTCAGCCTCTCACTTTAACTTCCTCCTCTACGACTCGGCAAGTTAGACAGGGGGGTTATCTGGCAAAAGAGAGACTCTGATTGGTCGGTGCTGCTACAGGTGGTGTTGATCCAGTTCTTGGAACTGAGTTTGTTATTGTTCAGAGTGAGGAATGAGGCCTTACCTGTTATCTGTGACTGGTAGAGACACACAGACTGACTCCAGATCAGTGAATTACACACAGCCACTCCCAGCACAAACTTTACCAATGTGTTGCTTAGTGTGCTACTAAGTATGACTACTTACAATCACACAAGGCAAAATGCAACCATTTATTTATTTCTGCTTTATTGAGTTTAATAAACACATCATTTTTTATGGAGTATCTAAGATTGGTTAGTATATGTATGTGTTTGTGTAACCAGTCTCATACACACACACACACACACACACGCGCACACTCACACTCACACACACACACACACACACACACACACACACACACACACACACACACACACACACAGACCATGACCAATGCCAAATGAATGCCAAGAATGCCACGTCTCTACTCCATTTCATGATTTTTTTAAACCCTGAACTGGTAGAGCCGGTAGCTGCCCTTTTATCGTCATAGAAACAGTAATAGTAAACAGACTCGTCACCAGTGGACTGGGAAACAGAACATGGGCTGCATTTACATAGTGCTTCCTCATTCTCAGCAGAGCAGCCAAAGCATTTCACAACTAATGCCTCATATGTCCACGCACGCACACACACACACACACTCTCACACACACGCACGCACACGCACACGCACACGCACACACACATATATATACACTACCGGTCAAAAGTTTTAGAACACCACACTTTCATTACTATTGTTATATTGCTGTAAGTGTTTGTTGTGATATACCACACAGGCGTATAAAGGGGGGGGGGGGTGATTTTGGATAGTGAGCACTAGTGTACTCACAGGGGGGTTCACAGGTTGGGGACTGAGCCAGCGCTGGTGAGCTCCAACTCAGGTGTTAATGACTATGCCACGTTTGTGTGTGTGTGTGTGTGTGTGTGTGTGTGTGTGTGTGTGTGTGTGTGTGTGTGTGTGCGTGTGCGGGTGTGCGTGTGTCTGTAATGTGTTTAATGTGACAGGTGTTAACTACTATGCTATAACTGTGTGTGTATATGCATGTATATTGTATGTGTGTGTGTGTGTGGGATGTGTTTAATGTGACAAGTGTTAACGGCTATGCCATAACTGTGTGTGTGTGTGTGTGTGTGTGTGTGTGTGTGTGTGTAAAAGGGGAGTGTTTTTAGGAGAGGAAGATAATGACATTCAAAGAACATTTTTGGAGGGAAAAACAGACTAAAGGAAACACATGTAGAAATTCAGCAGTTTTTTTTTCACAAATTCAGTGATGTTCCCATAACAATAGAAATATTTCACACTCCTTTTTTAGACGTAGCTATTTTTGGGACACATTGTAAGTGTTCTGGTGATGTCATGTCATTTTAACCCTCCTGTTGTGTTCCCGTTGAAAACCACAGATTTGTATTTTGCGTTTTTAAATTGAATTCTTGTCGTTTTTCTTACTTCCATGGGGCTTTAAGACATCCTTAACAGTACATAACAGCATGGAGGAAATTCATGACAGTAAAAGTCATGTTGTTTTTGTGGCATGTAACATTTTTACCTTTGCCACATCTCCCATCAAAAATAATCAGCCATTAAAACAAACATAGATCACACACACACACACACACACACACACACACACACACACACACACACACACACACACACACACACACTGTATTCTCCCACCATGTCACACTGGCATAAGCAGTTATAAATATGCCACCTACTGCCACTGTCATGTTGAGCCAGTTAGCAGACATGAACTCTTTTGTCCACCTGCAGGGGGAGCTAGCGTGCTGGATCTGAAGTAAGTGAAGGCGTGATCGGAAGATCAGGAGCTTTATACAACATGTACCGGCCTGTTCTGTCTCTCTCTGGTCTCTGCTCATCTGCTGGGTGTGTGTGTGTGTGTGTGTGTGTGTGAGAGAGAGAGAGAGAGAGAGAGAGAGAGAGAGTGTGTGTGAGAGAGAGAGAGACCGAGAGACAGAGAGAGAGAGAGAGAGAGGGAGAGAGAGAGTGAGAGAGAGAAAGGGAGAGAGAGAGAGAACCTGAGAGTATCTATGTGGATATTTGATATTTCACTTAGTCTTTGCAAGCCATTCTGCTACCCACCTCACCCCCAGCTCCACCTCATTATGTGCATGGCCTTACTCAGTGTCTGTTGTTGATGTTTGCTCTGGTCTGTGGTCATTGCGGGGGATCTTCTTTGCTGCTCTCCCTGCTTTAGGCTCTCTATGTTGGTCACATGGAGGCACATGGAGGTCCCAGAACAGAGCCATACCACCAAATGTAACTTGTTGCATAATAATAAATAATTTGGACTTAAGATTACTCTGTGTTCCTCTACACCACTGTTAGCTTATGTCCTCCTATTTGTAAGTCGGTTTGGATAAAAGCGTCTGCTAAGTGTAATGTAATGTAAAAGTGGTCCTGACTGAAATGTAATCTACAAAATGTAAAGGTTATAGAGGATCTCCTATGGACATGTGTAGTATACAGTAGCACTTAACTTCAGTATTAGACTAGCTATATATATCTACTGGGGATACTTAGCCCTGGATTTAGTGTTAAAATAAGGAAAAAAGATAAAAATACACACACAGTAGACAATAACATTATTTTATTTCTTTTAGAAACATGTCTTAGTTTGACTGATACTTAATAAGTAAAAGTAAAGTATACTTTATTGTCCCCATGTGGAAATGTGTCTGTGGCTCCATAGTCACTGCATCACAGACTAACACAGCTCATACATGAAGGAATCTGAATAATAATAAGGACGTTGTACATAACATTTTAATGTTACATTTTAATTACACATTTCTTTATTATTATTTTATATTCCTGTTATTTTGTATTCCTATAACTATTACAATCAGAGCTTTGTGTGACACTTCCCTAAGTACTGGCCATATCTGTGTCTGCCTCCAGAGTTGAGGTGTTATGTGTGTATTGTCACCTTGATTGTTTGTCCCATTCATTTGACTGTCTCAAGACATGGACCACACCTGGAAGAAGCCTCTCACTCACTCCCGCCAAATTGTAAACAAAGAGCCTTTGCCACATGCATATTAATTTAGGGTGGGTCTAAGGGGTTACTCCCCCTGTTGACCTGTTATTTAGTGTTTTGTAAATCTCAGTAAGTTAGAGATGTGGATGAATCAACACCGGGAAACTTCTGTCTCTCCTCTGGTACCAATGTAAAATAACCCTTGTCCAGATTCTCCACCAAGCTGACTGAGCCTTCATAATCATCTATGGTATAACAAAAATTACTAGTAAATGAATTACTATCATACACGAATGGAGTACTGGATGCAGTGTTAGTGAAATAAGGAAACAAGTCGAAATAAGTGAGTTAATTTAATTTCATTACCAAACAGGTACTGCACTGATACTGTGATCAGAATAAATCTGTAGCTGTACTGTTGCTCCACCAGGTGTAGCTGTACACTAAATCTGTACCCACCTGACTACCCACCTCCTCCTCAACGCCACCTCATTATGTATCTGACTTAGAGTACTACACCAGACGTATGCATCCAGACCAGGACAGATTTAAGTACTACACCAGACCTATGCATCCAGACCAGGACAGATTTAAGTACTAGATCAGACGTATGCATCCAGACCAGGCCAGATTTAAGTACTACACCAGACGTATGTATCTACTAAGGATACTTAATACTGGATGTGTTGAAAAAAGGAGAAATTAGTGAGTTAATTTAATTTCTTTACCAAACATGTAATGAGCTGTTATTGTGGCCAGATTAAATGTCTAGCTGTAAATCCGTAGCTGTAGTACTATACTATGTCAGGGTGCAGAGTGGGATTCATACTAAAGCCAAGGGATGTTTGGGTTTAAACAACTCCAGCTCACAGTTGGAAAATAAAAACAGTATTTTTATTATTGGAGAGTACCAGAGAATGCAATTCCAACAAGCATACTTGTGTTTCAATGTGCAGCAGTGTCTATAATGTCACAATGGGTACAGGAACCAGGAAAACCAGACAGAACAGGAGAGGACCCAATTGTGTTAACGTAGCCCCAGAGGCCTTTATTAACAAAAACACAGACAGGGTACACAGAACTGGGCACACAGGGGCAGAGTCAGGGTAACAGGAAACACAGAGCTGGGCAGACGGGAACAGAGTCAGGGTACAGGGCGGACAGGACTGGAAAAGAGGCAGCCGCCGTTGGCCGCCGGGTCAGGAACAGAAGCGGCCGCCATCGGCCGCCGGGTCAGGATCGGAGCAGACAGGGACACGGAACAGAGACAGGAAACAAAACTGGACGGGCAGGCAGGACTCGGTGGTGCTGGGCTGAGCGGGGATTGAACCCGCAACTCCAGGGGTGGTAGACTGCAGCTCTACCACCTGAGCCGCTGGCAGACGAATCGTCACTGGTGAACCGGATCGGTAGCCGAGGGCTTGAGATAGCAGCGTAGTCAGGGACAGTCCGAGTCGTAGCCATGCAATCAGTCCAAAACAGAAGACGGAACATGCTGGAGACCAGACTGACAAAAACAGGACAAGACACAAGGCACAAGCACGACAAGAATCCATGGAACAAGACACGATACAGGAAAACACTGGGACTAGACGCGAAAACTCAAAACAGGCAGGAAAACAGGACCGAAACGACACGACACGACACGACACGACACGACACGACACGACACGACACGACACGACAGAGTCAGGAGTCAGAATGCCGTGAAACATACCGTGAGTGGCAAACGAACCGACCAGGAGTGACTGAAAAACCAGGGTTTAAATAGTGCAGAAACTAAGGAGTTAACGAGCGTAAACGAGGGAGTGCAGGTGCTGGGAATAATCAGAGAAACAAGGAGACGAGGCAGACAGGTGAACTAAATCAGGACGGAACAAGGAGACAGGATTCACAGGTGAAGGAGATTATTGTGGCAGTGCAGGGAGGATAATTCAAACTAATAATGTGATCAGGGGAAAACAAAGGAAAAACACCGCACTGCCAAAAAACCCCAATGGAACACCGTGACATATAACAAATAAAAACTATATATACATACAGTATTAGTATTTATTTATTAGAGTACCAGAGAATGCAATTCAAACAAGCATTGTGATTCAATGTGCAGCAGTGAGTGTGTGTGTGTGTGTGTGTGTGTGTGTGTGTGTGTGTGTAGTATTAGTATTTATTTATAAGAGTACCAGAGAATGCAATTCCATCAATGTGCAGCAGTAATAGATTCATAATTCCGGCTTCATAATGCATCATAACACTGGTGAATCATTATTACCCTGACCAGAGGAAGTGATATCAGCTCTAGCTCAGCTTCTCTGCTGTTACTGAGACCTTCACTGGTAAGATCCTCAGAGGAAACTCTCCAATATGAATGTATGGAAACACTCTCTCAGTGAAAGTGTGTGTGACATTGTGTAGGTGTGTGTTACTATCAGGGTCAGAGAATGACAGCTCTCCTCTGTCCCAGTCCAGCTGCACTCTGATCCTCTGGAGTTTCTGCTTCACTGTGAGGAGAGTGTCAGGCTGTGGAGGATAACTTGCGCTATATTCACCATCTTTATACCAAACATACCACTGTCCACTCACATCATCATAGTCTCCCTTCCTCTGGAGAGACTCTGTCATCACACCCACGTGCCACCATGGACTGTCCCCAACCTCCACATCCCAGCAGTGTGTCCCTGAGTTAAAGCCCTCAGAGCCTAGGACACTGACATACTTATCAAATCTCTCTGGGTTATCAGGAAGCTGCTGCCACTCATCACCCTGTCTCACACTGGTCAGATCCTCAGACAGGATGAGGGTATCAGCTGCAGTGTTGGGATCCAGAGTGACAGGAGCTGCAAGGACACACAAACACACCTTGTTTGTTGCCACACTCCCCCACACTGATTGGTCCAAATCAAAGTTCTTGGCCCAACATGCTGCTCCACACACACACACACACACACACAAACACACACCTGACCAAAGGTTTCTCTCTACGTGCTGCTCTATTTACACTAACACACACGAACACAGAGACATACACACACACACACACACACCAGTGATGCATGGGCTGAATATGTGTGTGTGTGTGTGTGTGTGTGTGTGCGTGTGTGTGTGTGTTCAAACTATGCAGTCCCTGATGTGCAGTCCCCAAGTGCAATGCCACTACCACTGTACTAGTCTGTATGAAGCTCATTTAACACTTATTATTTGTAGTACTATTATTATTATTATTATTTGTTAATACTCCCTTCCATATATTTGTTAATACACCCACCATTGTAGCCTTGCTGTTTAGTTGCACTGCACAGTGTGTGTGTGTGTGTGTGTGTGTGCGCGCGTGCGTGCATGTGTGTGTGTGTGTGTGTGTGTGTGTGTGTGTGTGTGTGTGTGAGAGAGAGAGAGAGTGTGTGTGTGTGTGTGTTTGTCAGAGAGAGACAGAGAGAGCAGGGTGGTGGTGTTTGCAAACATAACTAGGTCCTTCAAAATTAGTCAGGTAATGTCGTGTCATTTATACAAACAAATTCTATAATGTAGCTCAAGAGTTACATTATAGCTCAAGAGGATTTAGAGCTCAAGAGGATTTTTAGTTAAAGGCTAGCAGTAGTGTAGCTAAAAGCAATATTATTGTTAGTTTAAATCTAGCTTTCCCTCTCTCTCTATCATTATGTGTGTGTGTGTGTGTGTGTGTGTGTGTGTGTGTGTGTGTGTGTGTGTGTGTGTGTGTGTACTCACTGTACTGAACAATCTCCTGCATCTTCTCCCAGACTCTGAACTTCAGGTTGCCCAGGTGCTTTGCCACATTGATCAGAGCTCCTGAAAGCCTCTCTGGATCCTGCAGTGTGCACTGGGCTCTGGAATAACATTCAGGAGTCAGTGCTGCTGTGGGTTTGGGTTCAGAACCACAGAGAAGAGAGAGACAGGAGGCACATCACTCACCTTTCCACTGTGCTCTTGTAGTTCTGGGACAAAAAAAAGAAAACTGTCGAGATGTTACTGTCTGATCTTAAATCCTCCATTGCCATTATATGTTGAAACAAACAAATGCAAATTATTATTGGCAGAATTTCAAAAGTTTGTGGTTTTGCTAAGCGCTCTGGAATATGGAGACTGGGAAGGGTCATGTTGGTAAATATTTTTAGAACTCATTCCCTAAAAATAACAATAACTTTTGAGTTACAACGTATAGCATGGAAACGCAAAGTATTGCGAGAGAGCGCAAAAGTATTGCGAAGGAATGCAAAAAGTATTACGAGAAAATGCATTGCGAGATAAATATTTACGAACATGACCCTTCCTGGGCTCCATACTGGAACGTATCACAGATGAAAATGTCCTTCTGGAAAGTATCTGAACCACCTCCACATCACTGTCACTTGTGCAACATGTACAAGATCATTTCCTCATTATTCTGAACAGATGCCAAATGCAGGTATGTCTGTTTGTTCAACATTATGAACTGCTTATGTTGTTTAAAATGTAGCATACACTGTACTGGTCCTGCACAGACATGTTTTCTGCCAACCAATCACAGAGTAAAAATATACAAACAATATATTATGATTAAAATGAATCCGGTTTCATTTTACCTTCAGGAATGGTTTTTAACAATATAGCATACACTGTGTTGGTCCTGCACAGACACGTTTTCTGCCAAACAATCACAGAGTAGAAATATACAAAAATATATTATGATTAAAATGAATCCGGTTTCATTTTACCTGCAGGAATGTGACATCATCAGTTCCGATCTTCTCTTCTATAACTCGGTCTGTCACTTTTTCACAAACTGCCCCCTGGTACACCTCTGAGCTTCGATCCATGAAAGCAAAAGGCCGTCAGCTTGAGCGTCTATACAAGAAAACTGGTCTCACTATTCACAGAGAAATGTACAATACCCATATATTACACTACAAGCACTCCATTTCTCAAACTAAATCTAACTATTACTCCACTTTAATCCACTCTCATGAAGGCAACTCCAAAACACTTTTCACCATTCTCAACAGAATCATCAAGCCACCTGACTCACTCCCCACCCACCTGTATTCAACTGAAACATGCAATACCTTAATGGACTTTTTCACTGCAAAAACTCACAATATTCACCAGCATCTCCAGTCCAACCCATCTTCTCTCTCCTCCCCTGAACTCTTCCCCCTTTGCCAGATCCTATCCACCTTCCAAATCCCGGAGCCCTCTGAAATATCTGACCTCATCATCAAGTCAAAGCCCTCCACCTGTCAGCTTGATCCCCTACCCACAACCCTTGTAAAATCCTGCCTTCCTTCTCTCCTCCCCATCATCTCTGCCATCATCAATTCCTCACTTAGCACTGGAACTGTTCCTCCACCCTTCAAAGTTGCTGCTGTTACTCCAATACTTAAGAAACCTGGATCTGACCCTTCTGACTTTAATAACCTCCGCCCCATCTCCAACCTTCCCTTCATCTCCAAAATATTAGAAAAAATTGTAGCCTCTCAACTACACTCTCATCTCTCTCACAACTCCCTCTATGAGCACTTTCAATCTGGATTTCGCCCCCTACACAGCACTGAAACCGCCCTCATAAAAATTACCAACGACCTTCTCATGGCAGCTGACTCAGGACTACTTTCCATCCTCATCCTTCTCGATTTAAGTGCAGCCTTTGACACCATCTCTCACCCCATCCTCCTCCATAGACTTTCCTCCATTGGCATCACTGACACCCCTTTAGACTGGTTCCATTCATATCTTTCTGGCCGTACACAGTTCATACAGCTCAAGTCATTCAAATCCCAATCCTCCCCTGTTACCTCTGGCGTACCCCAAGGGTCAGTCCTGGGGCCCCTCCTCTTTATCACCTACCTCCTTCCACTTGGCAACATCTTCCGTAAATTTAACATCAATTTTCACTGTTATGCCGACGACACCCAGCTCTACCTATCCGGAAAACCATCTGTCACTCTCCCCCCCACCTCCCTCACCTCATGCTTATCCGAAATCAAATCCTGGTTCACCTCCAACTTCTTAAAACTTAACAGTGACAAAACAGAAGTCCTCCTCATAGGCACCAAATCCACCCTATCCAAAGCTAGCAATATCTCTTTTTCAATTGATGGATCCTCAGTCTCCCCCTCTCCCCAGGTCAAGAGCTTGGGTGTCATCCTAGACAGCTCTCTATCATTCCACTCCCACATTAACAACATCACCAGGTCCGCCTACTTTCACCTACGCAACATTAATCGTCTTCGCCCCTCCCTCTCCTCCCACACCTCTTCCATCCTTGTACACAGCCTTGTCACCTCCCGTCTTGACTATTGTAACTCCCTCCTCTTTGGTCTTCCCCACAAATCCCTTCACAAGCTGCAACTGGTCCAAAACTCAGCTGCCCGCATCATTACCAGGACCCCTTCATTTCACCATATTACCCCAGTACTACAGCATCTCCACTGGCTCCCCATTAAGCACAGAATTCATTTCAAAATACTCCTCCATACTTTCAAAGCCATCCACAATCTTGCCCCTCCTTACCTGTCTAATCTTCTTCACACTGCCATTCCCTCTCGCTCCCTTCGTTCCTCCTCCTCCCTCCTCCTTACTGTCCCCACTGCCCGCCTCAGTACTATGGGGAGTAGAGCTTTCAGTTGCTCTGCTCCCCAACTCTGGAATGCACTACCCCCTGACATCCGCAATATTGACTCTTTACCCCTCTTTAAATCCAGACTAAAAACTCACTTGTTCCAGTTAGCGTATGCCCTTTGACTTTTAATGATTTCCTTGTTTTATATTTTATAGTCTGTGCTTTTTATTGTGTATTGCCTTTTTAATCTTTGTATTTGTATTGCTTTTTATCTTTGTATAGTGTCCTTGGGTGTTATGAAAGGCGCTCTGAAATAAAATGTATTATTATTATTATTATTATTATGGCTCTGATTGTGTCTGACAGAGATGAGATCTCTCTGCTCATCTTCTCAATCTTCTCCTTCATCATCTGACTCTTCTGCTCCTCTTCCTCCGTCAGTGCAGCTATCCTGGCTGACTCTTCATCTCGTAGAAACTGGTGAAGCTCTTCAAACTCTTTCTTGATCTGCTTCTCTGCGTGTTGGGTCTGACTCTAGATTAACACAGATATAACAGAAGACCATTTTATTACTGTTTTGACTGTGAATTATAAACGTTGATATCTAGTGCCAATGTCCTCTCTTACCTTAATATGAGCTGCTGTTTGGTCACAGATGCGTTTCTGTTTTTTAAATGTCTTTAGTTTCTTTGTCAGGGGTTTCAGTTTGATCTTAAGTTGTTTCTGAAATACAAACAGATTAACTGCTGAATTAGACCTTTTATCAGCAACTACAGTCACCACAGACCTGCACTGTAACTGTATAGTATAATGGTCGTAATGGAAAGTATACATTTCTGTATAATTTATGACTTACTGTTCATGTGGCATATTGCATTATAAAGTCATTGCAGTATCAGTCGATCAGTCATACCTTCATATCTGTTGCAGCCTCATCAATGGGACTGAACTTGTGGTTTCTGTGTATCTTTGAGTCTCGACACACCACACACACCGGCTGTTTATCCTCCAGACAGAAGAGCTTGAGTTTCTCACTGTGCTGACTGCAAAGCACCTCAGACCCTGCTGAAGACATCTGACTTCTCTGCTGTAAGAAGGTCTCACACAGATTCTTTAAGTGCAGGTTAAGAGGTGGACGTGTCATCGATGACCTCCTCCTGCAAACTGGACATTCTTTGAACTCTTTGCTTTCCCAAAACTTCTCTAGACAGACTTTACAGATACTATGACTGCAACAGAGGACTACAGGGTCCTTAAAGATGTCACAGCACACAGGGCAGGAGAAATCCTCTTCAGAGAACGTTCCAGATGCCATAATCTTGTTATAAGGGGACTCTCTCTTGTTACTGCGATCAAAAGACCTTACTTTCACTTTCAAGTTCCGAGTTTTAGTCAGTCGCTGAAAAGAAAAACACGATTTACTGGATACAAAAGTGTCTTAAACATATGTAAATGCTGCCAAAACATAAATTGTTGGTTGGTTGACAGGTTTGTATTATAAATGTTTCATAAACTCGTACCTTCTTAAGGAGAGAAAGGCAGTCACTGCAGTCTATCAGCCTCAGTTCCCCATTTCCTCATTCAACACGGGTGAGCAAGGGGGAGGGACTTAGGTTGAGGAGGAGGACTGTGATTGGCTTGGCTACTGCTACATTGACAGGGAGGAGTTTCAAACAGTCTTGTTGAGGCATGGATTGCTGCTGCCATCTATCAACGATATGTCATAGTGTTACATGGCTGCACCTCACAGGGTGTGTGTGTGTGTGTGTGTGTGTGTGTGTGTGTGTGTGTGTGTGTGTAAAAGGGGAATGTTTTAGGACAGGAAGATAATGACATTCAAAGAACATTTTTGGAGGGAAAAACAGAGTAAAGCAGATACATGTAGAAATTCAGCAGTTTTTTCACAAATTCAGTGATGTTTCCATAAAAATAGAAATATTTCACACTCCTTTATAAGACGTAGCTATTTTTGGGACACATTGTAAGTGTTCTGGTGATGTCACACCATTTTAACCTTCCTGTTGTGTTCCCGTCAAAAATCACATATTTACATTTTGCATTTTTAAATTTAATTCTTGTCGTTTTTCTTACTTCCACGGGGCTTTAAGACATCCTTTACAGTACGTAACAGCATGGGTGAAATTCATGACAGTAAAAGTCATGTTGTTTTTGTGGCATGTATCATTATTATTATTATTATTATTATTATTATTATTATTATTATTATTATTATTATATTATTATTATTATTTGCCACATCTCCCATCAAACATAACCAGCCATTAAAACAGAGACCTTTCAGATGACTGTAATATATAGTACAGGGAGAAAAAGCACACACACAGGCTTCAAAACATAGATCAGACACACACACACACACACACACACACACACACACACACACTGCATTCTCCCACCATGTCACACTGGCATAAGCAGTTATAAATATGCCACCTACTGCCACTGTCATGTTGAGCCAGTTAGCAGACATGAACTCTTTTGTCCACCTGCAGGGGGAGCTAGCGTGCTGGATCTGAAGTAAGTGAAGGCGTGATCGGAAGATCAGGAGCTTTATACAACATGTACCGGCCTGTTCTGTCTCTCTCTGGTCTCTGCTCATCTGCTGGGTGTGTGTGTGTGTGTGTGTGTGTGAGAGAGAGAGAGAGAGAGAGAGAGAGAGAGATAGTGTGTGTATGTGTGTGTGTGTGAGAGAGAGAGAGACAGAGAGAGAGAGAGAGAGAGAGAGAGAGAGATAGTGTGTGTGAGAGAGAGAGAGAGAGAGAGAGAGACATGAGAGTACCTCTGTGGGTATTTGATAAGCAAGTATGAAGGCCTAGAGGTACATTTGACAAATTCAAGCCAAGCATTCGCTGTGGCAGGCCAAGGAGTCAATATAAGCTGGGAGCTCAGCTGACCACATTACCTGTTCACGCCACTGTCTTTGCAAGCCATTCTGCTACCCACCTCACCCCTAGCTCCACCTCATTATGTGCATGGCCTTACTCAGTGTCTGTTGTTGATGTTTGCTCTGGTCTGTGTTCATTGCGGGGGGATCTTCTTTGCTGCTCTCCCTGCTTTAGGCTCTCTGTGTTGGTCACATGGAGGGACAGGGGGGTCCCAGAACAGAGCCATACCACCAAATGTAACTTGTTGCATATTAATAAATAATTTGGACTTAAGCTTACTCTGTGTTCCTCTACACCACTGTCAGCTTATGTAAGTCGATTTGGATAAAAGCTTCTGCTAAGTGTAATGCAATGTAATGTAAAAGTGGTCCTGACTGAAATGTAATCTACAAAAATGTAAATGTTATAGAGGATCTCCTATGGACATGTGTAGTATACAGCAGTACTTACGTTCTGTATTAGACCAGGTATATATACAGTATATATATATATATATATATATATATATATATATATATATATATATATATATATATATATATATATATATATATATCTACTGGGGATACTTAGCCCTGGATTTAGTGTTAAAATAAGGGGAAAAAAGATAAAAATACACACACAGTACACAATAAAAATATTTTATTTCTTTTATAAACATGTCTTAGTTTGACTGATACTTAGTAAGTAAAAGTAAAGTAAAGTGAAGTATACTTTATTGTCCCCATGTGGAAATGTGTCTGTGGCTCCATAGTCCCTGCATCACAGACTAACACAGCTCGTACATGAATGGAATCTGAATAATAATGAGGACGTTGTACATAACATTTTTAATGTTACATTTTAATTACACATTTCTTTATTATTATTTTATATTCCTGTTATTTTGTATTCCTATAACTATTACAATCAGCTTTGTGTGACACTTTCCTAAGTACTGGCCATATCTGTGTCTGCCTCCAGAGTTGAGGTGTTATGTGTGTATTGTCACCTTGATTGACTGTCTCAAGACATGTCATATCCCTGTTTCACACCTGGAAAAAGCCTCTCACTCACTCCCGCCAACTTGTAAACAAACAGCCTTTGCCACATGCATATTAATTTAGGGTGGGTCTAAGGGGTTACTCCCCCTGTTGACCTGTTATTTAGTGTTTTGTAAATCTCAGTTAGAGATATGGATGAATCAACACCGGGAAACTTCTGTCTCTCCTCTGGTACCAATGTAAAATAAACCTTGTCCAGATTCTCCACCACGCTGACTGAGCCTTCATAATCATCTATGGTATAACAAAAATTACTAGTAAATTAATTACTATCATACACGAATGGAGTACTGGATGCAGTGTTAGTGAAATAACAAGTCGAAATAAGTGAGTTAATTTAATTTCATTACCAAACAGGTAATGCACTGACACTGTGATCAGAATAAATCTGTAGCTGTACTGTTGCTCCACCAGTTGTAGCTGTACACTAAATCTGTACCCACCTGACTACCCACCTCCTCCTCAACGCCACCTCATTATGTATCTGACTTTAAGTACTAGACCAGACGTATGCATCCAGACCAGGCCAGATTTAAATACTAGACCAGACATAAGCATCCAGACCAGGCCAGATTTAAGTGTTACACCAGACGTATGCATCCAGACCAGGCCAGATTTAAATACTAGACCAGACGTAAGCATCCAGACCAGGCCAGATTTAAGTACTAGACCAAACGTATGCATCCAGACCAGGCCAGATTTAAATACTAAACCAGACGTATGCATCCAGACCAGGCCAGATTTAAGTACTAGACCAGATGTATGCATCCAGACCAGGCCAGATTTAAGTACTAGACCAGATGTATGCATCAAGACCAGGCCAGATTTAAATATTACACCAGAGGTATGTATCTACTAAGGATACTTAGTACTGGATGTAGTGTTGAAATAAAGAGAAAAGACAGTCGAAATAAGTGAGTCAATTTAATTTCTTTACCAAACATGTAATGAGCTGTTATTGTGGCCAGATTAAATCTGTAGCTGTACTGCTGTACTATGTCAGGGTGCCGAGTGGGATTCTAAGTCATACTAAATCCAAGGGATGGTTGGGTTTAAACAACTCCAGCTCACAG
>CM059269.1:2668075-2685575 GCA_030347295.1 Setipinna tenuifilis
TTTGGGTTCAGAACCACAGAGAAGAGAGAGACAGGAGGCACATCACTCACCTTTCCACTGTGCTCTTGTAGTGCTGGGGGAAAAAAGAAAAATGTTTAGATAATACTGGCTGATCTTAAATCCTCTTTCCATTGCTGTATATGTTGAAACTTACAAATGCAAATTATTATTGACAGAATTTAAAAAGTTTGTGGTTTTGTTAAGTGCTCTGGAATACGGAGGCTGGGAAGGGTCATGTTGGTAAATATTTTTAGAACTCACTTTTGTGCTCCCTTGCAATACTTTTTGCATACCCTCACAATAACAATAAACTTTTGAGTTACAAAGTATTGCATGGAAACGCAAAAGTATTGCGAGACAACGCAAAAAGTATTGCGAGAGGACGTAAAAAGTATTGCGAGGGAATGCAAAGAGTATTGCGAAAGAACGCAAAAAGTAGGGTCTGAAAATATTTACCAACATGACCCTTCCTGGGCTCCATACTGCAATGTATCACAGATGAAAATGTCCTTCTGAAAAGTATCTGTACCACCTCCACATCACTGTCACTTGTGCAACATGTACAAGATCATTTCCTCATTATTCTGAACAGATGCCAAATGCAGCTATGTCTGTCTTGTTCAACATTATGAACTGCTTATGTTGTTTACAATATAGCATACACTGTCCTGGTCCTACATAAATATGTTTTCTGCCAAACAATCACAGAGTAGGAATATACAAAAACATATATTATAATTAAAATGAATCTGGTTTCATTTTACCTGCAGGAATGTGACATCATCAGCTTTCATCTCCTCTTCTATGGCTCTGATTGTGTCTGAAAGACACGAGATCTCTCTGCTCATCTTCTCAATCTTCTCCTTCATCATCTGACTCTTCTGCTCCTCTTCCTCCCTCAGTGCAGCTATCCTGGCTGCCTCTTCATCTCGTAGAAACTGGTGAAGCTTCTCAAACTCTTTCTTGATCTGCCTCTCTGTGTGTTGGGTCTGACTCTAGATTAACACAGATATAATGGAAGACCATTTTATTACTGTTTTGACTGTAAATAATGAAAGTTGATATCTAGTGCCAATGTCCTCTCTTACCTTAATATGAGCTGCTGTTTGGTCACAGATGAGTTTTTCTTCTTTAAACGTCCTCAGTTTCTTTGTCATGGGTTCCAGTTTGATCTTCAGTTCCTCCTGAAATACAAACAGATTAACTGCTGAATTAGACCTTTTATCAGTAACTACAGGCACCACAGACCTGCACTGCAACTGTACAGCATGTATAGTTTTTTATTTTAATTTCCTCCATAACCAGACAGATTACTGCTGAGTAAAACCATCTATGCCATATACCTACAGTCACCACAGACCTGCACTGCAATTGTATAGCATAATGGCCATAATGTAAAGGCTTTAAGTAGACTTTTATGTCGAAGTTCATGTGGCATATTGCAGTATAAAATCATTGCAGTATTCGTTGATCAGTCATACCTTCATATCTGTTGCAGCCTCATCGATGGGACTGTAGTTTTGTTAGTGTACTCATTCGAGTGGTCTTACCTTAATGTCTTCCACAGCCTCATTAATGGGACTGAAGTTGTGGTTTCTGTGTGTCCTTGAGTCTCGACACACCAGACACACAGGCTGTTTATCCTTCAGACAGAAGAGCTTGAGTTTCTCACTGTGCAGACTGCAGAGCACCTCAGACCCTGCTGAAGACATCTGACTCCTCTCCTGTAAGAAGGTCTCACACAGATTCCTTAATGCCATGTTGGGGGGATAAAAGGGTTTTGAACACTTCCTCCTGCAGTAGGGACATTCTCTGGATCCTTTGCTGTCCCAGAACTGCTGCAGACAGGCTTTACACACACTGTGGGAGCAGGTCAACATGACAGGATCCTTGTAGATGTCACAGCACACAGCACAGGTGAGATCCTCTTCAAGCTTGGACGCCATTTTGTCTTCCCAGCCCTGTCCTGCCTGAAGTCTTTGCTTTGGCTGGCAGCAGTGTGCTGAGTGGAGTTGGCCCCTGACTCTGAGTCTGAGCTGTTTCTCCCTGTAGTCCTCAACACCTGCAGCCTGTCCAGCTTCACTTCACACCCACACTGCTCCTGTCCTCAGAGTAAACGCTATTACTGACACAGTTCTGCTCGAAGCAGCCGTCTGTCCAGTGCCTAGCGCAGGACGGAGAATCAACCTGTCACTACTTACCTACCCTTCCTGGTCTAGGACCAATCAGGCCACAGGATGGACCAGTAGAGACATTCTGATTGGCTGGCCCTAGTTACCAGATTGGTTCCCTTATCAGGGCTGCCGTAGACTGCACTGGAGTTCAGCTCAAAGTCCCAGGTGTGTGTGTGTGTGTGTGTGTGTGTGTGTGTTTGTGTGAGTTCAGCTCAGTGCCAGGTGTGGGTGGGGAGTATACCTGGTGTGTGTGTGTGTGTGTGTGTGTGGGTGTTTAGGTTAAAGTCCCCAGTGTAGGCGTGGACTGTACGTGCCTTAGATGAGGTGACTGCCATGAGATCTGTTAATTATGCACACACACACTCTTTCACAAACTATGATCTTTCTCCCTGTTCCAGGATTTTTCATTAAAGGGGAACTTTCATCATTATTTTTATTCATATTTCTGTGTCGCCACTATGGTTGAATGCATTGTGTGTAAATTCTGTGAAAACAATTATGTCCTAGATCTCTTGTTTGACGCTGTTTTCTGTAAGCTATAACAGGTCTAGTGGTTGAACGACTGGTTTTTCCGGTGTGCCTCGTGAATATCTATGACGTGTCAATAAGGCACCTCTGATTGGGCAAATTCGCTGTCTTTCGCTCACCTAGCTTCTGTCCACCAATCCTTTGGGATGTGGGCTTACCATACATGGCTCTGGGCGGGGCTTACGACCTAGTGATGTAGATAGCTTTAGCATGCTCTGATCCGCTCGTTTTGGTTAGCTCGACCCTTCAATGACCAGTAAAACCATGAGGGTCGAATTTCACATCTTGGAATGCTGCTTGCATATACTGCTTGTTGTGACCCAAGACATTGTAAATAGAGCTACTCAAAGTGGTTTTTAGCGGAAGGACCCCTTTAACATGTAGCTATAAAGACACACAGCTGACACACACTGTCCATCTTTACCTTAAACTTGGTGTTATTATTGTTGTTTTGTTTTGAAAGAATCCACATATAATGTAGAGGAATTCTGGACATGATCTGTTCATAACAGTAGCACAGACATGCGCTCAGAGTGCATAATGTCTAAAGCAAAAACCATTAAAACATTAACAATTAATTTGGCTTCAGTGCATTTATTACGAGGCATATACCAAAACGGTGTACAAGAGCAATTATATATTACGAACAACAAGAACAAAGAAACATAAGTAAAAACAATAAAAGAAGCAATGCAGATTAACAAATTAGCAAAAGTAGTAAAAGTAAAAAGTACTGGTAGTTAAATAAATGTAATAAACAACAAGTGTGCAGAAGAGGGGAGAACCAAGGAGAGCCAGCAGGAGGGGAGTCCACAAGTTCCTCACACTGAAAGTGGAGCCTCTGCACTGGGCACCTCTGATGGTCACACACCCCCACTGGGCCTTCCTCAGGTCCAGTATAGAGACACCACACACACACACACACACACACACACACACACACACACACACACACACACACACCACAGGGACTACCTTAGCGCGCACACACACACACACACACGTACGCTCACACACACACACACACACACACACACACACCACAGGGACTACCTTCCCTTAGCACACACACACACACACACACACACACACACACACACACACACACAACGAGGACTACCTTCCCTTAGCACACACACAGACACACACACACACTCACCACAAGGACTACTTTCCCTTAGCGCACACACACACACACATACACACACACACACCACAGGGACTACCTTCCCTTAGTACACGCACGCACGCACGCACACACACACATACACACACACACACAGGGGCTACCCTCCTATAGCGCACACACACACACACACACCAAAGGGACTACACACCACAGGGACAACCTTCCCTTAGCACACACTGACACACAGACACACACACACACAGACACACACACACCAAAGGGACTACCCTGCCTTATCACACACACACACACACACACACACACACACACACACACACACACACACACACACACACCACAGGGACTACCCTCCCATAACACACACACACACACACACACAAACACCACAAGGACTACCTTTCTCTTAGCACACACACCAACACAGGGACTACCATCTCTTAGTGCACACACATATACACACACACTCACACACACACACTCTCTCTCTCTCTCTCACACACACACACACACACCTTAAAAGTAATAAACAACAAGTATGCAGAAGAGGGGAGAACCATGGAGAGCCAGCAGGAGGGGAGTCCACAAGTCCCACACACTCACACACACACACACACACACACACACACACACACACACACACACACACACACACACACACACACACACACACACACCTTTGGACCTTTGGAGGGGCTAGGAACAAGGAATATATAACGAGATTTGTAAACAACATGTAGCCAAACCTTGTGTGTGTGTGTGTGTGTGTGTGTGTGTATGTGTGTGTGTGTGTGTGTGTGTCTGTGGAGGGGATGTGTTCAGGGCCGTTATAGCCCACACACACTCCCTCTCACACACACTCTGGCCATCAAGCACTGTGCAGCCTCTGTCCAGTCAGTGCAATGTATTCTCCCACCATGTCACACTGGCATAAGCAGTTATAAATATGCCACCTACTGCCACTGTCATGTTGAGCCAGTTAGCAGACATGAACTCTTTTGTCCACCTGCAGGGGGAGCTAGCGTGCTGGATCTGAAGTAAGTGAAGGCGTGATCGGAAGATCAGGAGCTTTATACAACATGTACCGGCCTGTTCTGTCTCTCTCTGGTCTCTGCTCATCTGCTGGGTGTGTGTGTGTGTGTGTGTGTGTGAGAGAGAGAGAGAGAGAGAGAGAGAGAGAGAGATAGTGTGTGTATGTGTGTGTGTGTGAGAGAGAGAGAGACAGAGAGAGAGAGAGAGAGAGAGAGAGAGAGATAGTGTGTGTGAGAGAGAGAGAGAGAGAGAGAGAGAGACATGAGAGTACCTCTGTGGGTATTTGATAAGCAAGTATGAAGGCCTAGAGGTACATTTGACAAATTCAAGCCAAGCATTCGCTGTGGCAGGCCAAGGAGTCAACATTAGCTGGGAGCTCAGCACCTCTGTTTGCAAGCCATTCTCCTACCTACCTCCTCCCCAGCTCCACCTCATTATGTACATGGCCTTACTCAGTGTCTGTTGGTGATGTTTGCTCTGGTCTGTGTTCATTGCAGGGGGATCTTCTCTGCTGCTCTCCCTGCTTTAGGCTCTCTGTGTTGGGCACATGGAGGCACATGGGGGTCCCAGAACAGAGCCATACCACCAAATCTAACTTGTTGCATAATAGTAAATAAGTTGGACTTAAGCTTACTCTGTGTTCCTCTACACCACTGTTAGCGTATGTCCTCCTTTTAGTAAGTCGATTTGGATAAAAGCGTCTGCTAAGTGTAGTGTAATGTAATGTAAAAGTGGTCCTGACTGAAATGTAATCTACAAAAATGTAAAGGTTATAGAGGATCTCCTATGAACATGTGTAGTATACAGTAGCACTTAACTTCAGTATTAGACTAGGTATATATATCTACTGGGGATACTTAGCCCTGGATTTAGTGTTGAAATAAGGAAAAAAGATACAAATACACACACGGTGCACAATAAAAATATTTTATTTCTTTTAGAAACATGTCTTAGTTTGGCTGATACTTAGTAAGTAAAAGTAAAGTAAAGTGAAGTATACTTTATTGTCCCCATGTGGAAATGCGTCTGTGGCTCCATAGTCACTGCATCACAGACTAACACAGCTCGTACATGAATGGAGTACTGGATGCAGTGTTAGTGAAATAAGGAAACAAGTCGAAATAAGTGAGTTAATTTAATTTCATTACCAAACAGGTAACTGATACTGTGATCAGAATAAATCTGTAGCTGTACTGTTGCTCCACCAGTTGTAGCTGTACACTAAATCTGTACCCACCTGACTACCCACCTCCTCCTCAACGCCACCTCATTATGTATCTGGCTTAGAGTACTAGACCAGACGTATGCATCCAGACCAGGCCAGATTTAAGTGCTAGACCAGACGTATGCATCCAGACCAGGCCAGATTTAAATACTAGACCAGATGTATGCATCCAGACCAGGCCAGATTTAAGTACTAGACCAGACGTATGCATCCAGACCAGGCCAGATTTAAGCACTACACCAGACGTATGCATCCAGACCAGGCCAGATTTAAATACTAGACCAGATGTATGCATCCAGACCAGGCCAGATTTAAGTACTAGACCAGACGTATGCATCCAGACCAGGCCAGATTTAAGTATTACACCAGATGTATGTATCTACTAAGGATACTTAGTACTGGATGTAGTGTTGAAATAAGGCATAAAAAGTCGAAATAAGTGAGTTAATTTAATTTCTTTACCAAACATGTAATTATTATTTGAGAGTACACTCTAAAAAATAATGAGGCCAGTACAGATTCTTCAGAGTGATGCCATAGAAGAACCCTTTTCAGAACCATTGAGGCAACAGTTCTTTAAAGAACCATTGACACTGATATGACATACCATAGCCCGCTGACCATAAACATGATCTGAGGCTCTGAAGAACCTTTCACATGATGTAATTGTTCAACAGACTTTCACTATCTATGAAACCATTCACAGATTTAAAGCACCATTTAAGCACCTTTATTCTTTGTGTACAAGAAAATGCAATTTCATTCTGAGTGTACACGAAAATGCAATTGCATTACGGACACTTGCCTTGCAATGTACATAATTCAGGCTTCATAATGCTTCATATTGTCTCATAATGGTTCATAATGCATCATAACACTGGCGAATCATTATTACCCTGACTAGAGGAAGTGATGTCAGCTCTAGCTCAGCTTCTCTGCTGTTACTGAGACCTTCACTGGTAGGATCGTCAGAGGAAACTCTCCAATATTAAAGTATGGAAACACTCTCTCAGTGAAGGTGTGTGTGAGAGTGTGTAGGTGTGTGTTACTGTCAGGGACAGAGAATGACAGCTTTCCTCTGTCCCAGTCCAGCTGCACTCTGATCCTCTGGAGTTTCTGCTTCACTGTGAGGAGAGTGGAGGGCTGTGGTGGAGAACATACTCTACATTTACCCCCGCTATAATACATATATAACTCTCCACTCACATCACCATACTGTCCCTTCCTCTGCAGAGACTCTGCCATCACACCCACATGCCACAATGTGTTCTCCCCAACCTCCACATCCCAGCAGTGTGTCCCTGAGTTAAAGCCCTCAGAGCCCAGGACACAGGTATACTTATCAAATCTCTCTGGGTTATCAGGAAGCTGCTGTATCTCATCACCACGTGTCACACTGGTCAGATCCTCAGACAGGATGAGATTATCAGCTGCAGTGTTGGGATCCAGAGTGACAGGAGCTGCAGACACACACACACACCTGGTTTGTTACCACACTCCCCCACACTGATTGGTCCAGATCAAAGTTCTGGCCCAACATGTGTGTGTGTGTGTGTGTGTGTGTGTGTGTGTGTGTGTGTGTGTGTGTGTGTGTGTGCGTGTTCAAACTGTGCAGTCCCTACAGCATGATGTGCAGTCCCCAAGTGCAATGCCACTACCACTGTACTAGTCTGTATGAAGCTCATTTAACTATTAATTATTTATTATTTGTACTACTATTATTACTATTTGTAAATACTCCCTTCTTCTGTTTTTGTACTTGACACTTGACACTTTCATCTCTGCACCGTTGTGACCTTGCTGTTTAGTTTCGCTGCACAGTGTGTGTGTGTGTGTGTGTGTGTGTGTGTGTGTGTGTGTGTGTGTGTGTGTGTGTGTGTGTGTGTGTACTCACTGTACTGAACAATCTCCTGCATCTTCTCCCAGACTCTGAACTTCAGGTTGCTCAGGTGCTTTGCCACATTGATCAGAGCTCCTGAAAGCCTCTCTGGATCCTGCAGTGTGCACTGGGCTCTGGAATAACATTCAGGAGTCAGTGCTGCTGTGGGTTTGGGTTCAGAACCACAGACAAGAGAGAGACAGGAGGCACATCACTCACCTTTCCACTGTGCTCTTGTAGTTCTGGGAGAAAAAAAAGAAAAATGTCGAGATGTTACTGTCTGATCTTAAATCCTCTTTCCATTATATGATGAAACATACCAATAAAAATTATTTTTGGCAGAATTTCAAAAGTTGGTGGTTTTGTTAAGTGCTCTGGAATACGGAGGCTGGGAAGGGTCATGTTGGTAAATATTTTTAGACCTCACTTTTGTGCTCCCTTGCAATACTTGCAATACTGAGTTACAAAGTATTGCATGGAAACGCAAAAGTATTGCGAGACAACGCAAAAAGTATTGCCAGGGAATGCAAAGAGTATTACAAGGGAACGCCAAAAATAGGGTCTGAAAATATTTACCAACATGACCCCTCCTGGGCTCCGTACTGAAACGTATCACAGATGAAGATGTCCTTCTGAAAAGTCTCTGAACCACCTCCACATCACTGTCACTTGTGCAACATGTACAAGATCATTTCCTCATTATTCTGAACAGATAGCAAATGCAGGTATGTCTGTCTTAACTGCTTATGTTGTTAAAAATGTAGCATACACTGTACTGGTCCTGCACAGACATGTTTTCTGCCAACCAATCACAGAGTAAAAATATACAAAAAATATATTATGATTAAAATGAATCCGGTTTCATTTTACCTTCAGGAATGTGACATCATCAGTTCCCATCTCCTCCTCTATGGCTCTGATTGTGTCTGAGAGAGACGAGATCTCTCTGCTCATCTTTTCAATCTTCTCCTTCATCATCTGACTCTTCTGCTCCTCTTCCTCCCTCAGTGCAGCTATCCTGGCTGCCTCTTCATCTCGTAGAAACTGGTGAAGCTTCTCAAACTCCTCCTTGATCTGCTTCTCTGTGTGCTGGGTCTGACTCTAAATTAACACAGATATAATAGAAGACCATTTTATTACTGTGTTGACTGTAAATAATAAAAGTTGATATCTAGTGCCAATGCCCCTCTCTTACCTTAATATGAGCTGCTGTTTGGTCACATATGAGTTTCACTTGTTCAAAGGTCTTCAGTTTGTTTTGCAGGGGTTCCAGTTTGACTTTAAGATCCTCCTGAAACACATACAGATTAACTTGTGAGTTAAAATGTCTATGTTGTACCTACAGGCACCACATACGTGCACTGTTACTGTATAGTATAATGGCCATAATGGAAAGAGTTTAAGTATACATTTGTATATAATTTATGACTTACTGCTCATGTAGTATGTTGCATTTAAAATGTAGGCAGTCATACCTTCATGTCTTGTGCTGCCTCATCGATGGGACTGACATTGTGGCCTCTGTGCAGTTTTGAGGTCTGACACACCACACACACAGGCTGTTTATCCTCCAGACAGAAGAGCTTGAGTTTCTCACTGTGCAGACTGCAGAGCACATCAGACCCTGCTGAAGCTCTCCGACTTCTCTCCTGTAAGAAGGTCTCACACAGGTTCTTTAAGTGCAGGTTAAGGGGAGGCGTTATCATTGAGGATCTCCTGCAGACTGGGCATTCTTTGAACTCTTTAGTTTCCCAGAACTGCTGCAGACAGACCTTACAGATACTATGACTGCAAGAAAGCAGTACAGGGTCTTTGAAAATGTCACAACAGACAGGACAGGAGAAATCCTCTTCAGAGAACGTTCCAGATGCCATAATCTTGTTATAAGCGGGCTCTCTCTTGTTACTGCGATCAAAACACTTTACTTTCACTTTCAAGTTCCGAGTTTAAGTCAGTCGCTGAAAAGAAAAACACGATTTACTGGATACAAAAGTGTCTTAAACATATGTAAATGCTGCCAAAACATAAATTGCTGGTTGGTTGACAGGTTTGGATTATAAATGTTTCACAAACTCGTACCTTTGAAAGGAGAGAAAGACAATCACTGCAGTCTATCAGCCTCAGTTCCCCATTTCCTCATTCAACACGGGTGAGCAAGGGGGAGGGACTTAGGTTGAGGAGGAGGACTGTGATTGGCTATTACTGCTACATTGACAGGGAGGAGTTTCAAACAGTGTTGTTGAGGCATGGATTGCTGCTGCCATCTATCAACCATATGTCATAGTGTTACATGGCTGCACCTCACAGGGTGTGTGTGTGTGTGTATGTGTGTGTGTGTGTGTGTGTGTGTGTGTGAAGGGGGAGTGTTTTTAGGAGAGGAAAATAATGACATTCAAAGAACATTTTTGGAGGGAAAAACAGACTAAAGGAGACACATGTAGAAATTCAGCAGTTTTTTTCACAAATTCAGTGATATTCCCATAAAAATAGAAATATTTCACACTCCTTTATAAGACGTAACTATTTTTGAGACACATTGTAAGTGTTCTGGTTCTGGTGATGTTGCATGTCATTTTAGCTCTCCTGTTGTGTTCCCGTTAAAAATCACAGATTTGTATTTTGCATTTTTAAATTAAATTATTGTCGTTTTTCTTACTTTCATGGGGCTTTAACACATCGTTCACAGTACGTAACAGCATGGATGAAATTCATGACAGTAAAAGTCATTTTGTTTTTGAGGCATGTAACATTTTTACCTTTGCCACATCTACAGTCAAAAATAACCAGCCATTAAAACAAACATAGATCACACACACACACACACACACACACACACACACACACACACACACACACACTGTATTCTCCCACCATGTCACACTGGCATAAGCAGTTATAAATATGCCACCTACTGCCACTGTCATGTTGAGCCAGTTAGCAGACATGAACTCTTTTGTCCACCTGCAGGGGGAGCTAGCGTGCTGGATCTGAAGTAAGTGAAGGCGTGATTGGAAGATCAGGAGCTTTATACAACATCTACCGGCCTGTTCTGTCTCTCTCTGGTCTCTGCTCATCTGCTGGGTGTGTGTGTGTGTGTGTGTGTGTGTGTGAGAGAGAGAGAGAGAGAGAGAGAGAGAAAGAGAGAGAGATAGTGTGTGTATGTGTGTGTGTGTGAGAGAGAGAGAGAGAGAGAGATAGTGTGTGTATGTGTGTGTGTGTGTGTGAGAGAGAGAGAGAGAGAGAGAGAGAGAGAGAGAGAGAGAGAGACATGAGGTACCTCTGTGGGTATTTGATAAGCAAGTATGAAGGCCTAGAGGTACATTTGACAAATTCAAGCCAAGCATTAGCTGTGGCAGGCCAAGGAGTCAACATTAGCTGGGAGCTCAGCACCTCTGTTTGCAAGCCATTCTGCTACCCACCTCACCCCCAGCTCCACCTCATTATGTGCATGGCCTTACTCAGTGTCTGTTGTTGATGTTTGCTCTGGTCTGTGTTCATTGCGGGGGATCTTCTTTGCTTCTCTCCCTGCTTTAGGCTCTCTGTGTTGGGCACATGGAGGCACTGGGGGGTCCCAGAACAGAGCCATACCACCAAATCTAACTTGTTGCATAATAGTAAATAATTTGGACTTAAGCTTACTCTGTGTTCCTCTACATCACTGTTAGCGTATGTCCTCCTATTTGTAAGTCGATTTGGATAAAAGCGTCTGCTAAGTGTAATGTAATGTAATGTAAAAGTGGTCCTGACTGAAATGTAATGTACAAAATGTAAAGGTTATAGAGGATCTCCTATGGACATGTGTAGTTTACAGTAGCACTTAAGTTCAGTATTAGACTAGGTATATATATGTATCTACTGGGGATACTTAGCCCTGGATTTAGTGTTGAAATAAGGATAAAAGATAAAAATACACACACGGTGCACAATAAAAATATTTTATTTCTTTTAGAAACATGTCTTAGTTTGACTGATACTTAGTAAGTAAAAGTAAAGTAAAGTGAAGTATACTTTATTGTCCCCATGTGGAAATGTGTCTGTGGCTCCATAGTCACTGCATCACAGACTAACACAGCTCGTACATGAAGGAATCTGAATAATAATAAGGACGTTGTACATAACATTTTTAATGTTACATTTTAATTACACATTTCTTTATTATTATTTTATATTCCTGTTATTTTGTATTCCTATAACTATTACAATCAGAGCTTTGTGTGACACTTCCCTAAGTACTGTCCATATCTGTGTCTGCCTCCAGAGTTGAGGTGTTATGTGTGTATTGTCACCTTGATTGTTTGTCCCATTCATTTGACTGTCTCAAGACATGTCATATCCCTGTTTCACACCTGGAAGAAGCCTCTCACTCACTCCCGCCAAATTGTAAACAAAGAGCCTTTGCCACATGCATATTAATTTAGGGTGGGTCTAAGGGGTTACTCCCCCTGTTGACCTGTTATTTAGTGTTTTGTGAATCTCAGTAAGTTAGAGATGTGGATGAATCCACACCGGGAAACTTCTGTCTCTCCTCTGGTACCAATGTAAAATAAACCTTGTCCAGATTCTCCACCACGCTGACTGAGCCTTCATAATCATTTATGGTATAACAAAAATTACTAGTAAATTAATTACTATCATACACGAATGGAGTACTGGATGCAGTGTTAGTGAAATAAGGAAACAAGTCGAAATAAGTGAGTTAATTTAATTTCATTACCAAACAGGTAATGCACTGATACTGTGATCAGAATAAATCTGTAGCTGTGCTGTTGCTCCACCAGTTGTAGCTGTACACTAAATCTGTACCCACCTGACTACCCAAATCCTCCTCAACGCCACCTCATTATGTGTCTGACGTTAAGTGCTACACCATACGTATGCATCCAGACCAGGACAGATTTAAGTACTAGACCAGACGTATGCACCCAGACCAGGCCAGATTTAAGTGTTACACCAGACGTATGCATCCAGACCAGGCCAGATTTAAATACTAGACCAGACGTAAGCATCCAGACCAGGCCAGATTTAAGTACTAGACCAGACGTATGCATCCAGACCAGGCCAGATTTAAGTACTAGACCAGACGTAAGCATCCAGACCAGGCCAGATTTAAGTACTAGACCAGACGTAAGCATCCAGACCAGGCCAGATTTAAGTACTAGAACAGACGTATGCATCCAGACCAGGCCAGATTTAAGTATTAGACCAGATGCATGTATCACCTAAGAATACTTAGTACTGGATGTAGTGTTGAAAAAAGGAAAGAAAGGTGAAATTATTGAGTTAATTTAATTTCTTTACCAAACATGTAATGACCTGTTATAGCTGTACTGATATACTATGTCAGGGTGCCGAGTGGGATTGTAAGTCATACTAAATCCAAGGGATGGTTGGGTTTAAACAACTCCAGCTCACAGTTGGAAAATAAAAACAGTATTTTTATTATTGGAGAGTACCAGAGAATGCAATTCCAACAAGCATACTTGTTTCAATGTGCAGCAGTGTCTATAACACATAAAAACTATATATACATACATATATGTGTGTGTGTGAGTGTGTGTGTGTGTGTGTGTGTGTGTGTGTGTGTGTGTGTGTGTAGTATTAGTATTTATTTATACGAGTACCAGAGAATGCAATTCCATCAATGTGCAGCAGTAATAGATTCATAATTCAGGCTTCATAATGCATCACAATGCTTCATAATGCGTCATAATGTGCTTCATAACACTGGCGAATCATTATTACCCTGACCAGAGGAAGTGATGTCAGCTCTAACTCAGCTTCTCTGCTGTTACTGAGACCTTCACTGGTAGGATCCTCAGAGGAACCTCTCCAGTGTTAAAGTATGGAAAGACTGTCTCAGTGAAGGTGTGTGTGAGAGTGTGTAGGTGTTTGTTATTATCAGGGTTAGAGAAAGACAGCTCTCCTCTGTCCCAGTCCAGCTGCACTCTGATCCTCTGGAGTTTCTGCTTCACTCTGAGGATAGTTTCAGGCTGTGGTGGAGAACATACTCTATATTCACCCTCGTTATAATACATATATAACTCTCCACTCACATCATCATACTCTCCCTTCCTCTGGAGAGACTCTGTCACCACACCCACATGCCACCATGTGTTCTCCCCAACCTCCACATCCCAGCAGTGTGTCCCTGAGTTAAAGTCCTCAGAGCCCAGGACACTGGTATACTCATCAAATCTCTCTGGGTTATCAGGAAGCTCCTGCCACTCATCACCACGTCTTACACTGGTCAGATCCTCAGACAGGATGAGTACAGGGTGTGCAGTGTTGGGATCCAGAGTGACAGGAGCTGCAGGGACACACACACACACACACACACACACATACACACACCTGGTTTGTTGCCACACTCCCCCACACTGATTGGTCCAGATCAACATTCTGGTATTGGTCCAACATGCTGCTCCACACACACACACACACACACACACACACACACACACACACGCACACGCACACACACACACACACACACCTGACCAAAGTTTTCACTCTACATGCTGCTCTATTTACACTAACACACACACACACACACACCAGTGATGCATCGGCTGATTTGAATTGAGCATATGAATTGAGAGAGAGAGAGAGAGAGTGTGTGTGTGTGTGTGTGTGTGTGTGTGTGTGTGTGTGTGTGTGTGTGTGTGTGTGTGTGTTTGAGAGAGAGACAGAGAGAGCAGGGTGGTGGTGTTTGCAAACATAACCACCCAAGGTCAAAGTCAAAATTAGTCAGTTAATGTCATGTCATTCATACACAGAAATTATATAATGTCGCTCAAGAGTTACTTGAATGATTTTTAGTTAAATGATAGCAGTAGTGTAGCTAAAAGCAATATTATTGTTAGTTTAAATCTAGCTCTCCCTCTCTCTCTCTCTCTCTCTCTCTCTCTCTCGTGTGTGTGTGTGTGTGTGTGTGTGTGTGTGTGTGTGTGTGTGTGTACTCACTGTACTGAACAATCTCCTGCATCTTCTCCCAGACTCTGAACTTCAGGTTGCCCAGGTGCTTTGCCACATTGATCAGAGCTCCTGAAGGCCTCTCTGGATCCTGCAGTGTGCTCTGGGCTCTGGAATAACATTCAGGAGTCAGTGCTGCTGTGGGTTTGGGTTCAGAACCACAGAGAAGAGAAGAGAGAGACAGGAGGCACATCACTCACCTTTCCACTGTGCTCTTGTAGTTCTGGGACAAAAAGAAGAAAAATGTCGAGATGTTACTGTCTGATCTTAAATCCTCTTTCCATTACTGTATATGTTGAAACTTACAAATAAAAATTATTATTGACAGAATTTAAAAAGTTTGTGGTTTGGTTAAGTGCTCTGGAATACGGAGGCTGGGAAGGGTCATGTTGGTAAATATTTTTAGAACTCACTCTTGTGCTGCCTCGCAATACTTTTGCATTCCCTCACAATAACAATAACTTTTGAGTTACAAAGTATTGCATGGAAACGCAAAAGTATTGCGAGACAACGCAAAAAGTATTGCGAGAGGACGTAAAAAGTATTGCGAGGGAATGCAAAGAGTATTACGAGGGAACGCAAAAAATAGGGTCTGAAAATATTTACCAACATGACCCCTCCTGGGCTCCATACTGAAACGTATCACAGATGAAAATGTCCTTCTGAAAAGTATCTGAACCACCTCCACATCACTGTTACTTGTGCAACATGTACAAGATCATTTCCTCATTATTCTGAACAGATGCCAAATGCAGGTATGTCTGTCTTGTTCAACATTATGAACTGCTTATCGTTAGCTTCATAGCATAATTGCCTAAGTCATTTTTTGGTCAAATTGAGATTTCTGCACAACTTTACTCCCCTACCACTTCTGCATCATCCTGTCTGTCTGCCTATGTCACTGGCCAATCACAACACTCATAAAAGTAAAAAAAACATAGCTGCCTAAGTCATTCATTTGACTTAGGCAGTTTTACCATTGGACTTAGGCAGTTTTCATACAATCAATTTGACTTAGGCAGATTATGCCTATGACTTAGGCAGTTTTTCTGAGAATATAAAATAAACAGTACATTTTCTCAGCCATTTTGCATACATCAAAACTGCCTAAGTCACTTTTATTTGATAAAAAAAATGATGTTCGGTTTTGTTCTTTTTCCAAACTTTTTCTCACATCTACATGAATGTTCTGTGAAAATATCAATAAAAAATATGCATGTGATTTTTAGAAAATGTGTTTTTTCTTGTTTTCCAAAAACACCAAAAAATGACTTAGGCAATTATGCTATCAAGCTAACGTTATGTTGTTAAAAATATAGCATACACTGTGCTGGTCCTGCACAGACACGTTTTCTGCCAAACAATCACACAGTAGGAATATACAAAAAATATATTATGATTAAAATGAATCCAGTTTCATTTTACCTGCAAGAATGTGACATCATCAGCTCTCATCTGCTCCTCTATGGCTCTGATGGTGTCTGAGAGAGACAACATGTCTTTGCTCATCTTCTCCATCTTCCTCGTCATTGTCCGGGTCTTCCTCTCCTCTTCCTCCCTCAGTGCAGCTATCCTGGCTGCCTCTTCATCTCGTAGAAACTGGTGAAGCTTCTTAAACTCCTCCTTGATCTGCTTCTTTGTGTGCTTTACCTGAGTCTAAAACCACACAGGAAGAACACTTAATAATGAACTATTGGTCAGTTACATCTGAAGTGATCCATAACCTTTCACATGATTTTCTCTGACAATATTTCATAATATTAAAATATAACACAATATTAAAATACTCCTTCCTTAATGTAATGATCCATGCCTCACCTTAATGTGAGCTGCTGTTTGGTCCCAGATGACTTTAATGTCTCCAAAGGTCTTCAGTTTCTCCTGTAAGGGCTGCAGTGTGATCTTGAGCTCCTCCTGAATGGAATGAATACATTCCTATTACATTATCAGTGTTGGGAAGGTTACTTTAAAAATGTAATTCGTTACAGTTACAAGTTACAACGTTTAAAATGTAATAGTAGTGTAACTTTTTGAATTACTTTATCTGAGTAACGTAACTTATTACTTTTTGATTACTTTTTGATTACTTTTCAAATGTTTTCATGATTTTGTCCCCGTAAACATTTTTACTGGCAGTGTTGACCTTAAAAAAACACTGAACACTATTGAACCTTTCATTACATGAATATGAATTAGCATCACATCATTTATATATATAAGATAATATAATAATAAACACCACAAGATCAGACTTCAAGCCACATTTTACTGTAAAATCAATCTGAGTTGTCATACAGATAATAGGTCACAGACTTTTTTCTTTCTTTCTTTTTTTTAAAGTGATACACTTTAACAGAAAGACCGGCATCCAACTGTGTAGAGAAATGGCAACAGGGATGTTTTGTAGGCTACGGTACACGAAACAGTTTTTTTTAAATATAGGCTGTTTTAGCAAGGTTTTACTGACAATATTAAGATGTAATTCAAATTGTAATTTTGAAAAAAATCAAAAGTACCTGTAATTGAATTACACATTTTTCTCC
>CM059269.1:2690575-2708075 GCA_030347295.1 Setipinna tenuifilis
AGATCCTCAGACAGGATGAGAGTATCAGCTGCAGTGTTGGGATCCAGAGTGACAGGAGCTGCAGGGACACACATACACACACACACACACACACACACACACACACACACACACACACACACACACACACACACACACCTGGTTTGTTGCCACAGACCCCCACACTGATTGGTCCGGATCAAAGTTCTGGTATTGATCCAACATGCTGCTCCACAAACACACGTACACACACACACACACACACACACACACACACACACCTGACCAAAGTTTTGCCTCTACATGCTGCTCTATTAACACTTGGCACTTCCGGCTGTGAGTGAACGCTGGCGCGTTTGGCTGCCGCTGCTCCCTGGAATTGTTTGGAATTGTTTGTTATGACCTCGGCCTGTTCTCGCCTAATCTAGTTATTTTACTTTGTGACAGTTTAGGCATCCGAATTTAATGAACTTCCTGCATTCTTACGCCTGACTCGCTGCTGATACATCGGATTATTTACGCGACTACGTGATTGTTGGCCTGTCTACCTGTTGACTACCTATAGCCTACCCGGCTACGATCCGACTACAAACTTTGGATTACCTACGAACTGTTGGCTACCCGTGTTTCCTGATCATCCGTTGGTTGGAGTGGATTTAATAGCTGTGGATTATCTGTGGATGTTGACTCTGAGATCAACTGTCATCGGATGGTCTGCTGGTGTGTGCCTGTTTGATTGTGTGCGAGCCCGCTCGGGGGTACTCTTCTGGCCTGGTAAGTGTCTTGCTTGCTATTTCGTGGGTGAGTCTCTTATGCGTGTCAGTGGATACTCTGCCTGGCTAACGTACTAGACTTTGGTTTATTGGTGCGAGCCCTCTCATAGGTAACCCTGCTCGGTAGGTGTCTTGCTCTCTGCTTCAGTGGGTAAGTCTACCTATTCGTGCTGGTAGCTGCTCTTGATGGCTAACGCACTGGACCATTAATCAGTCACTACTGCAGACTATGCCCCATCCCGTGAACTCACGGTGAAAACGAGTTATCACATTTACTCTGCCTCCCACTCCTCCCGATGCGTCGCACAGTGATGCTGCTCTGGAGCCTTGTTTAAGGGCTTTGGCTGCTATCGCAGGCGCACTGTCAATACCAGCATATACTGTCCCCGTCAACTATGGCCCTAAAGTACTCAACGGAGTTCCTATACAGCCAACGAAAGGACTCTTACAAATTCCCCGACGTGTTAAAAACGCACCAACACCTTGGCATTATACGTCATCGGCCGAAATACATCCATCGAGGCTCTCGTCGCCTTTTTTCTCGTCTCGCTCACTCCAACAACATTGACTCTGTTTGGAGTAGGTATCGCAACTGCGCTGGTGCGCAAAACCGAACTGCGAATGTGAACAATTTATGTACGGTTAAGTTTTCCATGCCAAATCACACCCCTTGTTCTACCAAACTCTCGTCATTTGCCCTTCTAAATGTGCGATCCCTTAACAACAAAGGCCCCTTCATCAATGATACTATAACAGATCTGGACTTGGACTTCATGTATTTGACAGAGACTTGGCAGCTTCCCAATGACTATATGTCACTAAATGAAGCTGCGCCACCAGGCTATATTGCTCTTGATAAGAGCCACCTGTCAGGACGCGGGGGAGGTTTGGCTGCTATCTATCGATCTTGTTTTAAAGTGGTCCCTGTGTCCCTGCCTGTTTTTACATCTGTTGAATGTCTTTCATTTAGTTTTACCGGGTGCCAACCATCACTCATTTTATTGGTATACAGACCCCCTAAGACCTCCTCTGCTTTTATAACTGAATTTACTGAGCTGCTCTCCTAGTTGTGTCCCAAGTACTCCTCTATTGTTGTGATGGGCGATTTTAACATACATGTGGACTCTAACCAGTGCAATTCTGCCAATCAATTTTTAAATATTTTAAACTGTTTTGATTTTACCCAGCATGTAAATTTCCCAACACATTCTAAAGGTCACACTCTTGATCTTGTGTGCTCCAGTGGAACAGTTTCACCACATGACATTTTACCCAAAGACCTCTCCATCTCTGATCACATTGCCATTCTCTTCTACCTTGCCATCCCTGTGCCCCAGCGTCGCTCCGTCCCCTCCGCTCCATCACATACCGAAACATTAGAAACATCAACATGACAGCAGATCTACTACAATCTCACCTCACAAACCCACCACTCACTCCTTGCCCTGATGATCTGGTTGCATCCAATAATTCAAACCTCTCCTCTATACTTAACAAACTTGCCCCCCTGAAAACACGAAATGTTTCATTCTCGTATTCAGCCCCTTGGTACACACCCCAGTTGAGGGAAATGAAGGCTACTGGCCGCAGGCTTGAGCGGCTCAGCAGGAAGACTAGGCTTACTGTCCACGCACTAGCCTATAAAGAACATGTCCATACATATAAGGAAGCACTCAACACAGCCAAGTCATCATACTACAGTTCAATTATTAGCAAAGGTCAGAGCAACCCCAGAACCCTTTTCTCCACTGTTCAGAAAATCCTCCAACCATCTACACCCTTCCCTCTCACACCATCAACAGATTTCTGCTGTGAGTTTCTTAAGTTTTTTGGCGACAAAATCAGCACCATATACACTGATCTACAGTCTCTCTCCTCCCCCACTCTGAATGACAACCAATCTCCACCTATAGCACCTCCACAATCTCTCTCCTCTTTCTCTACTGATGAAACTGTCCGCGATCTGGTCACTAAGGCCAAGTCTACCATCTGCCTCCTGGATCCCTTGCCTACCCCTCTTGTCAAGGCCTGCGTAACTACTCTCTGTCCCCTCATTGCCAACATAATCAACACTTCTCTTCTGACTGGCATTGTCCCCAAGTCTCTCAAAACTGCTGCCATTACTCCTGTCCTAAAAAATCTGGAGCAGCAGCAGATGATTTCAAGAACTACCGCCCCATTTCAAACCTCCCCTTTTTGTCCAAACTGCTAGAGCGCACTGTGGCCTCACAGCTACAGGACCTGTAGCCTCTGGGAGGAATTACAGTCCGGCTTCAGGAGTAAACACAGCACTGAAATGGCCCTAGTGAAGGTCGTAAATGACCTCCTAGTAGCTGCTGATACAGGTCATTTCAGCATTCTCCTACTACTTGACCTTACAGCTGCATTTGACACAGTTTGCCATAACACACTACTCACACGGCTTGAAACACTATTGGGCATCACTGGCACCTCACTTTCCTGGTTTAAGTCCTATCTCACGGGTAGGAAACAGTTTGTCTCAATTAGTGATTTCCGCTCCCCCAGTGCACCCCTCCCTCATGGTGTCCCACAAGGTTCTGTTTTAGGCCCCCTGCTCTTCATTATCTACATTCTCCCCCTGGGTCAGATACTCCGTCAGCATGGCCTTCACTTTCACTGCTATGCTGACGACACACAAATCTACATCCACTCTAAACCCTCTCACGTACCTCCCCTCTCACAGCTATCCACCTGTCTTAATGACATCAGCAAGTGGATGACACATAATTTTCTGAAACTGAACCATACCAAGACAGAAGCCATAATAATTGCCACTCCAACTCTGCTGAAAAAGTTAAACAATACACAGTTTTCCATTCCTAGCTATTTCACCACTACCTCATCTGAAGTAAAACATCTTGGTGTCATCATTGATTCTACTCTCTCTTTTGATTCACACATAAAGCATATCACTAAAACAGCATTCTTCCATCTCAAAACCATCTCCAGACTCCGCCCCTCTCTCAGCCTCACCACTGCTGAGACCCTCATTCATGCATTCATCACCTCCAGACTTGATTATTGCAACGCTCTGCTTACTGGCCTACCGGCCAAATCTATAAACAGACTTCAACACATCCAAAACTCTGCAGCTAGACTCCTTACCCATACTAGACCTTGGCATCACATAACACCCATCCTGCATCAACTTCACTGGCTTCCTGTTCAATATCGCATTCACTTCAAAGTCCTCCTGCTTGTCTACAAGGCCCAACACAACCTAGCGCCCACATACCTCACTAATCTCCTCAACCCCTACCTGCCCACTCGCACTTTACGCTCCTCTGACTCACACCTTCTGTCCATCCCCTCCTCAAATCTCCGCTCTATGGGTGACAGAGCATTTAGTGTCGCTGGCCCAAAACTCTGGAACAGCCTCCCACTTTCATTACGCCAATGTCCTTCCCTCTCCTCTTTCAAGTCCTCCCTGAAAACCCACCTTTTCACCCTTGCCTTTCCGTCAGAATGACACTGTGTTGTGCTGTATTCCTTCTTGTTTTATTCTTATTTACTTTTCTTTATTTCATTGTACTCCTTGTTATTTCATTTTATTAAGTTTTATCTGTCTCTGTTTTATCCAGTGTCCTACTGCCTAGTCTTTTAGCTCTATTAACTTTTATGCACTGTTTTACTGTCATATTTCAACTTTTTAATTATTGCTTTAACAATCTGTACTGTTCAGTGTCCTTGGGTACCTTGAAAGGCGCTTCAAATAAAATGTATTATTATTATTATTATTATTATTATTATTATTAACACTAACACAGTCACACACTCACAAACATACACACACCAGTGATGCATGGGCTCATTTGGATTGAGCATATGAATTGAGAGAGAGAGAGGGAGAGAGAGAGAGAGAGAGAGTGTGTGAGTGTGTGCGTGTGTGTCTGTGCACCAGTGATGCATGGGCTGATTTGAATTGAGCATATGAATTGAGAGAGAGAGAGAGAGAGAGAGAGAGAGTCTGTGTGTGTGTGTGTGTGTGTGTGTGTGTGTGTACTCACTGTACTGAACAATCTCCTGCATCTTCTCCCAGACTCTGAACTTCAGGTTGCCCAGGTGCTTTGCCACATTGATCAGAGCTCCTGAAAGACTCTCTGGATCCTGCAGTGTGCACTGGGCTCTGGAATGACATTCAGGAGTCAGTGCTGCTGTGGGTTTGGGTTCAGAACCACAGAGAAGAGAGAGACAGGAGGCACATCACTCACCTTTCCGCTGTGCTCTTGTAGTTCTGGGACAAAAAAGAAAAATGTTACTGCCTCATCTTAAATCCGCCATTGCCATTATATGTTGAAACATACAAATGCAAATTATTTTTGGCAGAATTTTAAAAGTTTGTGGTTTTGTTAAGTGCTCTGGAATACGGAGGCTGGGAAGGGTCATGTTGGTAAATATTTTTAGACCTCACTTTTGTGCTGCCTCGCAATACTTTTGCATTCCCTCGCAATAACAATAACTTTTGAGTTACAAAGTATTGCATGGAAATGCAAAAGTACTGCAAGAGAAGGCAAAAAGTATTGCGAGGGAATGCAAAAAGTATTGTGAGGGAACGCAACAATATTGCAAGGAACTCAAAAAGTGGGGTCTAGAAATATTTACCAACTTGACCCTTCCTGGCCTCCATACTGGAATGTATCACAGATGAAAATGTCCTTCTGAAAAGTATCTGAACCACCTCCACATCACTGTCACTTGTGCAACATGTACAAGATAATTTCCTTATTATTCTGAACAGATGCCAAATGCAGGTATGTCTGTCTTGTTCAACATTATGAACTGCTTATGTTGTTTAAAATATAGCAAGTTTTCTGCCAAACAATCACACAGTAGGAATATACAAAAAATATATTATGATTAAAATGAATCTGGTTTCATTTCACCTGCAGGAATGTGATGTCATCAGTTCCCATCTCCTCCTCTATGGCTCTGATTGTGTCTGAAAGAGATGAGATCTCTCTGCTCATCTTCTCAATCTTCTCCTTCATCATCTGACTCTTCTGCTTCTCTTCCTCCGTCAGTGTAGCTATCCTGGCTGCCTCTTCATCTTGTAGAAACTGGTGAAGCTCTTCAAACTCCTTCTTGATCTGCCTCTCTGTGTGTTGAGTCTGACTCTAGATCAACACAGATATAATAGAAGACCATTTTATTACAGTTTTGACTGTGAATAAAAAAACGTTGATATCTAGTGACAGTGTTCCTCTCTTACCTTTATATGAGCTGCTGTTTGGTCACAGATGAGTTTCTCTTTTTCAAGTGTCTTCAGTTTCTTTGTCAGAGGCTCCAGTTGGATCTTGAGTTGCTCCTGAAATACAAACATATTAAGAATTAGACTTTCTATCAGTAACTACAGGCCCCACAGACCTGCACTGCAACTGTACAGCATGTATATTTTTTGTTATTTTAATTTCTTCCATAACCATAGAGATTACTGCCAATTAAAACCATCTATGCCATATACCTACAGTCACCACAGACCTATAACTGTATAGTATAATGGCCATAATGGAAAGAGTTTGAGTATACATTCATGTCAAAGTCCTGACTTCTTATGTGACATATCACAGTATAAAGTCATTGCAGTATCAGTTGATCAGTCATACCTTCATATCTGTTGCAGCCTCATCGATGGGACTGAAGTTGTGGCCTCTGTGCAGTTTTGAGGTCTGACACACCACACACACAGGCTGTTTATCCTCCAGACAGAAGAGCTTGAGTTTCTCACTGTGCAGACTGCAGAGCACCTCAGACCGTGTCGAAGCACTCTGACTTCTCTCCTTTACAAACGCCTCACACAGATTCCTCAAAGCAAGGTTTAGGGGCAGATTTTCTTTTGAAGATCTTCTCCTGCAGACTGGACATTCCCTGGATCCTTTGGTCTCCCAGAACTGCTGCAGACAGCCTTTACACACACTGTGACTACAGGACATAAAAACAGGATCCTTGTAGATGTCACAGCACACAGGACAGGTGTAATCCTCTTCAGATGCTGAAGCCATTTCCTCCTACAGTCCTTGTCCGTCCTTTGCTTTGCTATCTCTTTCAAGAATCAGTGAATTAAATAACTTTAGTTTAGAGATGTATTTCCACAAATCATCTACAAATGTCTCTCTGGAATATGTACCTGAGTTATACTGACGGTAGAACGCAGGGCTAACAACAGCCTGTCTCGAAATCTCTCACCTTGACCTCCTCGTTTAGACTTGGTGAGTCAGAGGGAGGTTTTCCAGCAAAAATGGATTGTGATTGGTCAATCCTGCTACATGTCTTGTTGAACCTGCTTTTTTTTATCTTTGCACTGAGGTCACTGCCGTTCAGATTGAGGCATCATAATTTATGCTCTCGTGAGTACACAATCAGGATTTACAGGTTTGCCCTGACTGATAAAGACACATGGGCTGACTCCAGATCAGTGTATTACGACACTGGTTGACTCAAAAACAACCAGCAAACTCTCCAAACACAGACTATGTGTTGCTAACATTACTGGGAGTCTGTGTGCTTTAGTGGGATCTTAATACCAATAAATCTATATAGATTTAGATGTATGATACTTTGGTATTATATGGGCCCAGAACATGAGTGTCATCAGGATGTACATGGTTGTTGTGCTGTACTGACGGAGACTCAGGCTGACTCCAGATCAGTGGAGTGCACCCAGCCTGTGCCCTCCCCGACTGTGCTCATGTGGGTTAATGATCCACTCAGTAGCGCTGCTGTGGGGCCAAAGTCAACTCTTTCCCTCCGCCGTCTGGAGCCATGTTAACGCCGTCTCAGGTGTGCAGCCTGCATTTTTAAAGGCAAACCATGAGACTAGTATATGCATTCTTAGAGAGAGAGAGAGAGAAAGAGAGAGAGAGAGAGAGAGTGAGAGAGAGAGAGAGAGAGAGAGAGAGAGACAGACAGACAGACAGACAGACAGACAGACAGACAGACTGACTGACTGACTGACTGACTGACTGATTGATTGATTGGAGCAATGTTAACACAGTTAACACATTGTGATTGGTCAATTCTGCTACATATTTTTTTGTTAAACCTGTTTTTATATGTTTGCACTGAGGTCACTGCCATTCAGATTGAGGAGTCAGGAAATGAGCGTCATATTTGTGTAAATAAATGTAATAATTTCATAATTTACTTCAGGTATGCCGCAGTCTCTCTTCTGACACGTATAACTGTAATTTAATGTGGAGGGATGTGTACTTATTTTTAAAGATGGAGATAACATTGTTGAAGTGAACAGGATTCAGATACTGCTGTGTGTGTTGGTGTGCGTGTTGGTGTGCGTGTCCATGTCCCTGCGTGTGTGTGTTGGTGTGCGTGTGTGTGTGTGTGTGTGTGTGTGTGGGTGTGTGTGCCTGTCAGGTGAGAAAATGAGCATTAGGTTTGTGTGCACTGCCATCTCCTGGTGACACGTTAGATTACATCAGCCACAGAAATGTTACTAAGATGTGACAAACACATACATGCATACTTTACCTCAATGAAAACACATCACATAAAGGTTAAAATAAATTTGATTATTTCTACTTTCTTATGATTGTGTTACTGTTATACTAAAAATATATACAACACAGTAAAACAATACAATAGAGAAAGACATTTCACAGTTTTCCTTTTTTAATTCCATTCATGGCAGCAGTGTTTGAGTTGCTTGCACTCAGGAAGGATGGTCAAAATACATCAACACTCATTAAAAAGTATGTATATATATATATATATATATATATATATATATATATATACCCAAAGTAGGAAGCAGCAGTAATCCCAGCGACTGCAGCATTTAAAACACAGCACTACTAAACAAAACACACACACAGTAAAACTGAGACTGCAGTTCTGCCATGTCTGAGGTCTCTCATTCAACAGCAGTAAACCTATGGATGGACCAATGGATGAGCCAATGGATGGGCCAATGGATGGACCAATGGATGAGCCAATGGATGGGCCAATAGATGAGCCAATGGATGGACCAATTTAGCCAACAACAGGTAAAGTCAAGTTGGTGAGACACCACATACATGTTAGCTCCATAATACAGGCTGGCGTAATATAGTGTTTTTACAGGCCTCCATAATATAGTGTTTTGTGTAGTGCTGCTACATCTCTGGGTCTATCTGTCAAGCATTTACAGTTTGGGTCATTCACAGCAGGTTCCTCCCATCTGCCATCATTCACTACAAACTGGCTTTTTATTCCCCTCACATATTATTTTGAACTGTTGCATGTATAATACTTCATGAAATAATTTTCATTCACAGTATAACCAAGCACAGCTCTAACAGCCACAGATATACAGAAACCCAGACACCCCATTGTTTTACACCCCAAAAGGTTCATGAAAGATGCGTAACTCCAGCATGCAATTATTAGATTACCGTGATGGACAGGCAAATATGTTGTCGTGATGTTGTCATCAGTTAACATCACCACAGTATAAGTCAGACTAGTTTACATTCAGATGTTGTGTTTACATTATCATGGAGAAAACTATAGTTTTGCCTGTGGAAGGTTATTACTTTACGACAGATTTCTACAGATGGCTTGGGCAACCAGATTCAGCACAGAAGGCATTTAGTATGTGTTGGTTACATGATTTCACACCGAAGGCTGAAGAAATGAAGAAGCCTTTTGGATGAAAGGTGAAACGTCTTCAAGCTACCAAAAGAAGCCCAGTTACTTACAACTTAGCTGATTTGACTATGATTTGGTTAAAAAATTCCGCACGGAAGGGTGGCACTCAGTATGTTTTGTTTAGATGATTACAGCCTACAACCATAGGCTCCTAGTCATTCTCCCCAACACACTGCCCAAACTAGTATGACATTGTTAGAAAAAGTAGAATCACCGCACACCGAAAAGACTTAGTTTTTTGCTGTTTTATTGTGAACGACGCGTTTCGCTCGTTGCTTCCTCAGGTTCACTTTTGTTCACAATAAAACAGCAAAAAACTAAGTCTTTTCGGTGTGCGGTGATTCTACTTTTTCTGTCACTGGATTACTTTAACTGCACTTCACCGGCACCTGAAAACTGGCTGTGCATAGGACTTGTAAATTGATGAATAGTATGACGCTGTTGTTGGTGTGGAGCTGTATGCAGGATCTAGATCATCACACAGGAATCTATGGCTGAGATCCTCAGACAAGAGTTGGTGCTAAAGTAGGGAAACACTCTCTCGGTGAAAGTGTGTGTGAAAGTGTGTAAGTGTGTGTTATTATCAGGGTCAGAGAACGACAGCTTGCCTCTGTCCCAGTCCAGCTGCACTCTGATCCTCTTCAGTCTGTGTTTTACTGTGAGAGGAACAGGGGACCGTGGGGTAGAACGTGCTCCATATTTACCATTGTCGAAAAACACAACGACCCACCGTCCACTTTTGGCAGAATAGTCTCCCTTCCTCTGCAGGGACTCTGTCATCACACCCACATTAAACCATGGAGTCTCCCCAACCTCCACATCCCAGCAGTGTGTCCCTGAGTTGAAGCCCTCAGAGCCCAGGACAGTGAGGTACTTATCAAACCTCTCTGGGTTGTTGGGAAGCTGCTGGCTCTCATCACCATAACTGGCACTGGTCAGATCCTCAGACAGGATGAGACGTGGGTGTGCAGTGTTGGGATCCAGAGTGACAGGAGCTACAGACAGACACACACACACACACACACACGCACACGCGCACACACACACACACACACACACACACACACACACACACACACGCACACACGCGCACATGCACACACGCGCACATGCACACACACACACACACACACGCGCACACACACAGCTTGTTGACACACTTGCCCAAACTAAAGTGTTACCCACTTAGCATTTACTGTATTGCACAATCTCTTGCATGTTCTGTGAGTGTGTGTGTGTGTGTGTGTGTGTGTGTGTCACCACCTGTCACTTTTTGTTTACCTCACTGTCTGCCCTCTTGTGGTTTGTCGGTGTATTACCTCTGCCTTGTCCATGTGCTTTTGTTTTTGTCTAGTTCATTATTGCCTGAGTTGTGTCACCTGCCCCTCAATTGTTTGCCTCAATCACCTGTGCTCCACTCCTTATTTAAACCCTGCTTTTTCTGTGCTCTGTGTCAGATTGTCTGTCCGACACTCGAGTTAAGTAAGTGCCTCTGTGTTCTCATTGTTTCTACCCGCGTATTTCCGAGTTGGACTCTGCCTGTCTTTGCTTGCCTTTCACGGCCTTTTTGTTCTTTTGTGGATAATCTTTTGTACACTTGAACCTTGCCACTGTTTGAGCTTTTTGACTGTGTGACCTATTGCCCTTTTTTTCTACTACCGTTTTGGATCCTCTGTGCTTTGGGCATTCTTTGTTTTTTTTGGACTGTTGAGCTCCTGTGTTTTTGGACCTTTTTAGTTTTTGCCTTTTGCCATCTTTTGTGAAATAAACAAACTGCTCAAGAACTGCAACTGGGTCCCCCTGTCTGTACTCTTACAGTGTGTGTGTGTGTGTGTGTGTGTGTGTAGTGTAGGGTCAAACTGCACTCACTGTACTGAACAATCTCCTGCATCTTCTCCCAGACTCTGAACTTCAGGTTGCCCAGGTGCTTAGCCACATTGATCAGAGCTCCTGAAGGCCTCTCTGGATCCTGCAGTGTGCACTGGGCTCTGGAATAACATTCAGGAGTCAGTGCTGCTGTGGGTTTGGGTTCAGAACCACAGACAAGAGAGAGACAGGAGGCACATCACTCACCTTTGCAACATGCTCTTGTAGTTCTGAAAAACAAATTGGGCAATGGCATACATATTAATTCTACTGATACTTTATCTTTCTTATGTCTGCAAAACAACAAAGGAGAATATGCATTAAGCAGGTGTCAATATTTGGCACGGATTTTCTCACTGATGTCATTAAACAATTGTGTAAACAATTCTAAGACATGTGAATGTCAAAATGAACAATATCTAAAGAGGACTGAATTCTTAAAATGAAGACTTGTTGTGGTTATTCACAGACATTTCACTTCTGTGATCATATCACCAACATCAGCTCCCATCACACACACACACACACACACACACACACACACGCACCGAGTTTATGATTGTTCTTACTTGTAAAAATGTGACGTCATCAGCTCCCATCTGCTCCTCTATGGCTCTGATGGTGTCTGAGAGAGACAACATGTCTTTGCTCATCTTCTCCATCTTCCTCGTCATTGTCCGGGTCTTCCTCTCCACTTCCTCCCTCAGTGCAGCTGTCCTGGCTGCCTCTTCACCTCATAGAAACTGGTGAAGCTTCTCAAACTCCTCCCTGATCTGCTTCTCTGTCTGCTGGGCCTGAGTCTACATTTAGATGTCAGGTAGTTAGGGTATAATATGAAGAATACTTCAAATTGTTTATGCTTCATACAAGCTTTAGTAAATGTTAAATCTTTAATCAGTGTATTCACTGTATGCTCAGCATCAATCTGTGTGCTGGGCCTGAGTCTGGAACAAGGTTGACAACAGCATCCGGGGTTAACTTAGATCCCCTCTAGATTTTTACACTTGTTAACACTTGTGCACCCTGTAAACATGCGGTCCTTTAATGCATAATTAAAACATGTGGGTATTAAATGTATGATTGAAATATGTGGTTATTACATTTAATAACCACATACCTCACAGCCAATGAAAATTCACAGAAAATAAATGTTCAAATATTCAAAATCCAAATAAAAATACAGAGTTTCATAAAATAAATAACATTCGGCATAGTACATTACAGAAACATTTTTTATACATTTTAGAACTTTTTTAGCATCAGGGAAATTCGAACAGCATGTGGTTATTAAATATAGGATTACATGTGTGATTGATGGTTAATAAATATATAATTAAATGTGTGACTGATGCATGTGGGCATTACAGTAAATGTGTGATTAAAGGATGCGATTACTAAATTGTATTATTAAATGTGTGACTGAAGCATTTGATTATTACATATATGGGTAAATGTGTATTTGATGTGTGGTTATTACAGCTAATGTGTGATTAAATCATGTGATTATCAAATATATTGGTAAATGTGTGATTCTGGGTAAATATGTGATTAAATCATGTGATTATCAAATATATGGGTACATGTGTGATTATGGGTAAATGTGTGATTATGGTTAAATGTGTGATTAAATCATGTGATTATCAAATATATGGGTACATGTGTGATTATGGTTAAATGTGTGATTATGGTTAAATGTGTGATTAAATCATGTGATTATCAAATATATGGGTACATGTGTGATTATGGTTAAATGTGTGATTCTGGTTAAATGTGTGATTAAATAATGTGATTATCAAATATATGGGTAAATGTGTGATTATGGGTAAATGTGTGATTCTGGTTAAATGTGTGATTGTGGGTAAATGTGTGATTATGGTTAAATGTGTGATTAAATCATGTGATTATCAAATATATGGGTACATGTGTGATTATGGTTAAATGTGTGATTCTGGTTAAATGTGTGATTAAATCATGTGATTATCAAATATATGGGTACATGTGTGATTATGGTTAAATGTGTGATTATGGTTAAATGTGTGATTAAATCATGTGATTATCAAATATATGGGTACATGTGTGATTATGGTTAAATGTGTGATTATGGTTAAATGTGTGATTAAATCATGTGATTATCAAATATATGGGTACATGTGTGATTATGGTTAAATGTGTGATTATGGTTAAATGTGTGATTAAATCATGTGATTATCAAATATATGGGTACATGTGTGATTATGGTTAAATGTGTGATTATGGTTAAATGTGTGATTAAATCATGTGATTATCAAATATATGGGTAAATGTGTGATTGTGGGTAAATGTGTGATTCTGGGTAAATGTGTGATTGTGGGTAAATGTGTGATTATGGGTAAATGTGTGATTGTGGGTAAATGTGTGATTAAATCATGTGATTATCAAATATATGGGTAAATGTGTGATTGTGGGTAAATGTGTGATTATGGTTAAATGTGTGATTGTGGGTAAATGTGTGATTAAATCATGTGATTATCAAATATATGGGTAAATGTGTGATTGTGGGTAAATGTGTGATTCTGGGTAAATGTGTGATTAAATCATGTGATTATCAAATATATGGGTACATGTGTGATTGTGGGTACATGTGTGATTATGGTTAAATGTGTGATTATGGTTAAATGTGTGATTATGGTTAAATGTGTGATTGTGGGTAAATGTGTGATTGTGGGTAAATGTGTGATTAAATCATGTGATTATCAAATATATGGGTAAATGTGTGATTCTGGGTACATGTGTGATTGTGGGTAAATGTGTGATTCTGGGTACATGTGTGATTGTGGGTAAATGTGTGAAGTCTCTCGTCTCTCACCTCTCGGTGGTTCAGCAGCTCCCCACAGGCAGCTTTCGCCTTTTCAAACACCAGCAGCTTCTCCTTCAGCACATCCAGCTTAATCAGCAGCACCTCCTGGAGGAGAGAGAGGGGGGGGGGCGGAGAGAGAGGGAGAGAGAGAGGGGGAGGAGAAAGAGGGAGAGAGAGGGGGAGGAGAAAGAGGGAGAGAGAGAGGGAGAGAGAGAGGGAGAGAGAGAGAGAGAGAGAGAGAGAGAGAGAGAGAGAGAAGGAGACACAGATAGACAGAGGGGTACGGCAGGGAGAGTGAGAGAGAGATGGAGGGAGACAGAGAAAGAGGAAAGAGAGAATGGGAGAGAGACACAGGGGAAGAGAATGAGAGATAGATGGAGGGAGAGAGAGAGAGGAGAGAGAAAATGTAAGAGAGAGAGAATGTCTCTATTTATTAACTACAAAAAATTGCACAAATCTTCACGAGTGATTGCAACCATTTCTGGAGTCATTGATTTGCTGTTCAGGGCACTTGCTCTAGCCAAGGTAAGGCTCAGGTTACCTCTAAGAGTTTAACAACTATGTTGAAATATTATTTTGCTCACACACAATGGCACACACAATGCACTAATGGTTCCAAATATGTTGACTCTGCAGGTGTGTCAATGGGGGTGCATGGTTTCTCTCTTGGCCCATAGCCCCCCATACAAGCCTGTGATATTGTAGGGCATGAAGATCATCCTCTGGATCCCTTTACTCAACTCAAAGCTATTACGTTTCTTCAGGAGAAACCTTGCCTTTTTGCAGATGTAATCTGGGTGTTCATTAAAATGTAAGTTGCCGTCTAGGATAGTTCCATCCTGGGCATTTGAAACTCCCTACGATCTCATCACGCTGACCCACAATGCAACGGGGGCCGGCTACCATGCAGGTCGCCCCTCCCCTAGCATCAACAACAAAAAGTTTCTTTGATAAATAAAAGAAAAACGTAATTCAATGTTCAACAAATATTCAGTGGTGCCTTTTGACCAAACAACACTAATAGGATTTAACAATTTAATGAATTTAATGAATTTAACAATGAATTATAAATCTACTTTTAACAGGACACGGTATACAAACACTTCAACACAAGCATGCACCTGAGGTAGGTGGACAGTAGGGGTGCACCACCTTGATGGTGCAGTGGCATGCTGAGGATGCTGCCACCTAGTGTTCTCTTACAGTAACTGCCGTAATTCCAGGAAAAGGGCAGTTTTATTATGTGTGCTTTGCTGTGTGTAGTTACTGACTTATGTGTAGTTTCTGTTATGATCTTATCTCAAATTAACTGAAATAATAGCCTTACCTTTCGATCTTTGTGTAGTTACTGACTTAGGCTATGTGTAGTTTCTGTTATGATATTATGCCAAATTAACGTAAATAATAGCCTTACCTTTCGGTCAGCCGCCGCTTCATCAGTGGGACTGAAGTTGTGACCCTTGTGTAGTTTTGACCCCCGACACGAGAAACACACAAGCTTCTGGTCGTCGTGACAAAACAGCCTGATCGCGCTTCCATGGAGACTGCAGACCGCTCCTCTCTGGCTCCTCTCCTGTGTGAACCTCTCACACAGGTTTCTCAGCGCCAGGTTGACTGGAGGCTCCGCCTTCGATGACCTCCTGCAGATCGGACACTCTCTGGACCCTTTGCTCGCCCAGAACTTCTGCACACACACCTAAGAGACACTGTCTTGCAGCTCAAGTACAGATTAAACTTAAACGTGTTTGGCTGAACCACAGCCAGTAGTCCTAGTCAACCTACTATATGTCTGTTATACTTAACATTTAATACATCTGGATTTACCCACATGGCCACTAAAGACATGGCAGCAATATTAAATGAACCCACTGCATCTACACTAACACATTGTGAAGAAAGGGGTGAAAACTGCAGGTGTCAAGTCATTGCTGGTCAATACAATGGCACTGGGCCCTGAGTCAGAGCACCTCAGAGGAAGTACATAAAGAGGCACACACACACACCTCACAGACACTGTGACATACAGACCTGACAAACACTAACTACACACACACACACACCTGACAGACACTGTGACACACAGACCTGACAAACACTAACTAGGGCCTTTAGTGTCTTTGCCCCACGTCTTTGGAATAGCCTACCTCAGGACTTGAGATCTGCATCTGAGGTGTCAGTGTTCAAAACATCCCTCAAAACACACCTGTTTCGACTTGCCTTCAATGGCCTTTGAAATATTGGGATTTGGGGATGAAACCCTATTACTGTATGTATTGTTGTAATGCTGTTATGTTGTTCCGTCCATGTCCTGTTGCTCCGTCTCATCTGTCAGTACTGTGTTGTTGTAATGCTGTCATGTTGTTCTGTCCATGTCTTTGTTTGCTCCGTCTCATCTGTCAGTACTGCTATTCTGTATATTTGTATTTATTTCTATTTCTTTTTGTCTTATTTATTTTATTTTACTCTCTTACCTTTTTACTGTGAAGCACTTTGGTTTTAAATGTGCTATACAAATAAATTACTTACTTACTTACTTACTTACTAACTACACACACACACCTGACAAACACTGTGACTACACACACACCTGACAAACACTAACTACACACACACACACCTGACAAACACTGTAACTACACACACACACCTGACACACACTAACTACACACACACACACCTGACAAACACTAACTACACACACACACCTGACAAACACACTAACTACACACACACACCTGACAGACACTGTAACTACACACACACACCTGACACACACTAACTACACACACACACCTGACACACACTAACTACACACACACACCTGACAAACACTAACTACACACACACACCTGACAAACACTAACTACACACACACACCTGACAAACACTGTAACTACACACACACACACCTGACAGACACTAACTACACACACACACCTGACAAACGCTGTGACTACACACACACACCTGACAAACACTAAATAAACACACACACCTGACAAACACTAACTACACACACACACCTGAGAAACACTAACTACACACACACACCTGACAAACACTGTAACTACACACACACACCTGACAAACGCTGTGACTACACACACACCTGACAAACACTAACTACACACACACACACCTGACAAACACTAACTACACACACACACCTGACAGACACTGTGACTACACACACCTGACAAACACTAACTACACACACACACCTGACAGACACTGTGACTACACACACACACACCTGAGAAACACTAACTACACACACACACCTGACAAACACTGTAACTACACACACACACCTGACAAACACTAACTACACACACACACATGACAAACACTAACTACACACACACACCTGACAAACAGTAACTAC
>CM059269.1:2710575-2713075 GCA_030347295.1 Setipinna tenuifilis
CTGTGTAATTACAATGCCAAATGGGCCTGTTTGTCTGCCTGTTAAGAGATGTGAACTCTCAGTGTTTGTCTGCCTGTTAAGAGATGTGAGCTCTCAGTCTGTCAGTCTGTCTGTTAAGATGTGTTGAGATGGAAGCTCTTAGTGTCTGTCTGCCTGTTAAGATCTCTCATTGGGCTTGTCTGTCTGTTAAGAGATATGAGCTCTTTGTGTTTCTCTCTGTCTGTTAAGAGCTCTGTGTTTGTCTGTTAACAGTGTGCTGTCAGTGAGCTTGTTTGTCTGTTAAGAGATCTGAGCTCTCAGTGTTTGTCTGTTAAGAGCTCTCATTGGGCGTGACTGTCTGTCCGTTAGGAGATGTGAGCTGTCAGTGGGCTTGATGTGTGTCTCTCTGCTCCGAGATGTGAGCTCTCTCTGCCCCCCCCCCCCCCCCCCCCCAATCACTGACGCTTCATGGGTATGATCTTCCCCTCCCCCTCGATCACTGAGGCTTGATGGGAGAGATCCCCCCCCCCCCCCACCCAATCACTGAGGCTTGATGGATGAGATCTTGAGAGAACCGTTGGTGCTGAAGTAGGGGAACACCCTCTCGGTGAAGTTGTGTGTGAAGGTGATGAGCTGTGCGCCGGTGTCGGGGTCGGTGAAGAGCAGCTCGCCCCGCTCCCAGTCCAGCTGCAGCCGGATCTTCTTCGGCTTCTTGTCCACGCGGAGCGGCGTCTTGGGCAGCGGCGTGGAGCGCACCCAGTAATCCCCGTCCTTGTAGCAGACGTACCGCAGGCCCGCCATGGTGTTGTAGTCGCCCTTGCGCGTCAGCGACTCCGCCATCACCCCGATGAGCCACAGCGGGTTGTCCCCCACCTCCACGTCCCAGCTGTGCACCCCCCCGCTCAGGCCCTCCGCGCCCAGCACGCTGATGTACACGTCGAAACGCTCGGGGTTGTCCGGCAGCCACTGGCGGTCGTCCGCGCGCTTCAGGCCCGTCAGGTCCTCGGTCAGGACCAGGCTGTACGACGCCGTGTTTGGGTCCAGGATCACCGGAGCTACAGAGAGGATGGGGGGGTCGGGGTGGGCGGGGGGGCAGGGAGAGAGAGAGGTAGAGAGAGTGGGGGAGAGAGAGGGGGAGAGAGGAAGAGAGACAGAGAAAAGAGAGACAGAGAGACAGAGAGGGAAAGAGAGAGAAATAGAGACAGAAGGAGAAAGATATGGAGAGAGAGAAAGACAGGGGGAGAGAGACAGAGAGAGGATCAGAGAGAGAGATAGAGACAGAGAGAGGGAGAGATGGAGACAGAGAGAGAGAGAGATGGAGACAGAAAGAGGGAAAGCAGCGAAAGAGAATATAGGATCTACATGTACAACAACATATAAAACACATATAAACACGTATAAACACATATACAAACCTAGAGTAAAGGATCCGTAAACTGTACACTGGCACCTTGCTCCCGTGATGCCCTAAGGTCATCTAAGGTCAAACTAGTGCCTTGCTCCCCTGATACCCTAAGGTCATCTAAGGTCAAACTAGTGCCTTGCTCTTCTGATACCTTAAGGTCATCTAAGGCCAAAATTGACTTTGCTCTTCTGATACCCTAAGGTCATTTAAGGTCAAACTGGGGCCTTACTCCCCTGATACCCTAAGGTCATCTAAAGTCAAACTGGGTCCTTGCTCTTCTGATACCCTATGGTCATCTAGGGTCAAACGGACGCCTTGCTCTTCTGATACCCTAAGGTCATCTAAGGTCAAACTGGGGCCTTGCTGTTCTGATATCTTAAGGTCATTTAAGGTCAAACTGTTCCCCTCATACACTGGCACCTATCCCATCTTGGGCAACATTTCTACCCAGCATGCATCATGTTTAGTGTGTGTGTGTGTGTATGTGTGTGTATGTGTGTGTGTGTGTGTAATGTCAAACTGCACTTATTGTATTGGACCATCTCCTGCATCTTCTTAAAGACTTTAAACCTAAAGGTATCTGTGTGTGTGTGTGTGTGTGTGTGTGTGTGTGTGTGTGTGTGTGTGTGTGTGTGTGTGTGTGTGTGTACAAGTGTGTGTGTACTCACTGTATTGGACCATCTCCTTCATCTTCTCCCAGATGTTGTACCTCAGATTGCCCAGGTACTTCGCCTCGTTAATGAGGGTTCCTGTGGCCTTCTCCGGTTCCTGCAGTGGACACTGGGTTCTGCAATCAGATTTGGGTGTCATGTTTGCTGCTGGGTTCAGGACCACAGAGAAGAGAGAGAGAGAGAGAGAGCGAGAGACAGAGACACAGAGACACAGACAGAGACACAGAGAAAGAGAGAAAGAGAAAGAGAGAGGCAGGACGCACATCACTCACCTTTGCAATGTGGTTTTGTAGTTCTGTGAAATGACAGAGATAAATTATTGTTATAAATTATATTATTATTAATTGTAACTTCATCAATTATTTTTTGAAAAGTGTTTAGCATAATTCTTACTATAAACACACACACACCGTAAATCTCTGGTGGTACAGCATATAAATGCAAA
>CM059269.1:2718075-2740575 GCA_030347295.1 Setipinna tenuifilis
GATGTATATAAGGCAAAATGACCACATGCTCTCCGGTGGCTTCCTGGGAGCACAGTTTCTAGTAAATACAGCTCCAGAACACATGAAAATTGCACCGACGAAACATTAGAACAGGCAGAATGTGTGTGTTTGAGCATGCGTGCATTTGTGTGTGTGCGCAAGCGTGCATGTGTGGATGTATGTGTGTGTGTGTTTGAGACAAAGAGGAAATAAGATACAATTGTTAGGTGCGATTGAACAATTCTAATTACCACACATTTTAATTGCACAAACAACATGTCTAAAAAAACACATTAATTCTATTTTGTTGGCTCTGGGATGTATAGGCAAGGTGGACCAAGGCCCCCCCTAAAGCTATACTAAGCTGCCATTGATGGGACTCCTCCACTGAACAGCCAGAGGCCTGAAGATCAGCTTACCTTCACTCTAGTCTGGGACAGATCTAAACAGGCCGGTTTAAAATGAAATAAATCAACAAATAAACCTGGCCTGGCTCCTTTATGTCCCAACGTCCCACAGACAGGACTTAGAAACAACAGGCAGTTTAGGCATAAGAAGGCATTGCTCACCCATAACCAGCCACCACCTGTATCACCTTCTAAACGCCGCGATTTGTAACCTGCTGTTGAATATGTAGTGCTGGAAACCAGTCGCAACCCGTGGCGGTGTTCTCGCTTTTCCTTCTCCCTCTCCGGTCCTTGGCCTACGCTGACCCACAAGATGGTGTTGCTGCCGCCGAAAGGGAATTTCCCCGCCAGGCCCCACTGCCACTGTCGCTCCAGCAGTTGACGCGTCCCGCATCACTGAATATCTTGCCTCTCCCGCCAGCCAGCCAGCCAGCCTGAACTGCGTTTGCGTTAACGTTAACTAGCGGGAGAAGAGTCTTCTTCAGCAACGTGACACGCGTACTTGGGCTGTTTGGTGGTGAAGGATATGAAATTACAGCCGTGGAACGCGGCGACAGCCTATCCTTCGCAAACGCCGCCACGACCGCGAGTGGCTCTAGAGTGACTATATATGTTGGGCCCCATGCAAGAATACTATTTCACTGCACGCAGCGCAAACAATGTACTGGGGAAGAACGCATAGCATCTTCCTCTCTTTTTCTTTCTTACCCAGTTGATTTTCTTGTGGGGTGGGGGGTTGTTCTGTTTTTCCTTAATGTGTACAACCAGAATAGGAAGCAATATGTTGTATACTGATACTCTGTAAAATGACTATTTCCTTCAATAAACATTATTCTACAAAAAAAGAACGCACAGCAACCCGTGGGAGGAGCACCATTACCATGTGTGTAACTGTACATCTCATATGTACATATTTCATATATATATTCATATTCATATTTCATGTACATGACGGCCATGTAGTAGGGTAGCAGAGGACGAAGAGCTGCTGTTTTAATTCAACATGTTAAATTTTGGTTTTTAGAACCGCACTCAGTAACACCTTACATACACCACACGTCATAAAGGGAGTGGTGGACGGTTAGTTCTTGGAAGACACAGACACAGACACACACACAGACACACACACACACACACACACACACACACACAAAGAAAACCGCAAAAGACACAAACTGAGTACCAAACTATATTTTATTGTATACAGTAGTAAAGGACAACTGAAACTGGGCTGAGAAAAGATACAGAAGAGCAGCCTTCGCCCTAACAGACCTCCCTCCTCTTAGGCCCCCAAGGGGAGGGGGAGGAAAAACATAACGGAAGTCTTACACAAGGAGAGGGGGGAGACAAAGACAGAGAGAGTGAGAGAGACAGGGGGAGGGGGAGAGAGAGAGAGAGAGAGAGAGAGAGAGAGAGAGACAGAAAGACAGAGAGAGAGAGAGCGAGAGCGAGCAAGCAAGAGCAAGACAGACAGAGACAAAGAGAGAGTGAGACAGACAGAGTGTGATTACAACATTGACTGAGAAATAAAAGGAAAGAGCTGAAGGCCGCTGCCCTGGGCTATGGCCATTCTGCCTCATTCTACCCATCCACTGCCCCCTATGGGGGAGGGGGGGTGGGGGGGGCAGCAGAGGAGCGGGCAGACACTAGGACCGCGAGGATGCCAGCTTAGAGCTCCAGCACTTAGGGTCCCAGGGCCAGAGCAGGGGGGCAAGGGGAGGCGGTTGCCATGGAGACCCTCAGCTGAGCAGTGATGCCGAGCGGCCAGAGACGGGACCGGGACCTGCTGCCTAGCAACCCTAACGGAGCAGGGGAACTTAAATCTCTTTATCTCACAGGATGTTTTGGGTTACGGTTCCGACTCGGGATTCAAGTGATCCGGTGTTCCCATCATCTCCCCTGCAGTTGTGTCAAAGCGTGTGTGTGTGTGTGTGTATGTGTGTGAGAGACAGCATGGCACAATTAGGGAATGTGTGTGTACTGTTGGTAGCTCTATGAAAATGTTTTAAAAATATGTCCTGACTTTTACAATCTCCACCCCTGCCCTCGAGGAAGGAAAAAACAAAAAACAAAAAAAAACAAAAATCCACATTCCGTATACAGTCAGATTACAAAAAAAAGGACAATAAAAATATGTAATAAAAATAACAATAATTATAATAAGCAAGTTATAAACTTGGAGAAGACCCAAAAACATAAGCTAGAGCCAAGCCCCCAGCGCAGCTATAGCCAGGACAAAGCTCCTGAGGGCAGGCCCGACAACATGGCTTCTCCCTGGACACACCTCCCCTCTGCCCGCAGCCCCCCACCCCCCCCAAAACCTCCCCTCCGTCACCCCCAAACCTCCCCTCCCACACCACCAATTCTCCTCTCCAACACCCCCAGACCTCCTCTGCAACACCCCCAAACCTCCCCTCCAACACCCCCAAACCTCCCCTCCGTTACCCCCAGACCTCCCCTTCGTTACCCCGAGACGTCAACCACATCACCCCCAGACCTCCCCTCCGTTACCCCCAGATCTCAACCCTGTTACCCCCAGACCTCCCCTCCGTTACCCCCAGATCTCAACCCTGTTACCCCCAGATGTGAACCCAGTCAGCCCCAGACCTCCCCAGCATCACCCCCCAGGAGAGAGGAGGGCAGGGCTTCCAGGGGCAGGGTGGGAGCTGAGGCTGGGGGGTGGTGGGCAGTTGGGGGGGTCCAGGAGTTTGGGGGGGGTGAAGGGGTTGGGTGGTTGGAGGGAGGGGGCGGTTGGGGGGTGGGGTGGGTCCTTTAACAGCTTCCTCCTGTTTGCTGCTGAAAGACGTCAATCGTGTCTTCATCCTCCATGTCCAGCTGTAAGCAAACACAGACACACACACAGACACACACACGATTAGAGTCTAAGCAGCATGTTGCAGTGAAGTGATCTTGCCCGGTGTAGTCGAGTGCAGTTTTCTGGTCATTGGGGCAAAACGTTCCTTCAAAAACCTATTAGCTTTGCCTGCATATTATCTTCTGGGATGGCACATCTTAACAGGATTTCACATGCGACTAGCATTGCATTCCCAAGGTGCTACTGCTGCTGCTGCTGCTGGCACACAACCACACAGCAATAGACTGCCGTGATGAGGGGTACCCTTTACCCCCACAGCCCCAGGATCTCTCTGGCTCTCACCATACCACTGACCAGGGGGCTATTACCATGTAGTGGTTTAGTGACTGACCCAGATAAGGTAACTCCAGAGTAAGGGGCAAACGTCGTAACCAGGGGGCTATTACCATGTAGGTGGTTTAGTGACTGACCCGGATAAGGTAACTCCAGAGTAAGGGGCAAACGCCGTAACCAGGGGGCTATTTCCATGTAGGTGGTTTAGTGACTGACCTGGATAATAGTAAGAGTATGACTGTAGAGTAAGGGGCAAACGTCGTAACCAGAAGGGAATGTCCAAGTAGGTGGTTTAGTGAGAGTTAAATTAGACAAGTCCCAGAGTAAGGGTTAGGGTTAGGGTCACATCCTAACAGAAGAGCCCCATGACCTTGCTTTACAAAGAGGGGAAATCAGTAAGGCCCCTCGATTACACTAGACTTAGCTGATGCTCTTAACCAGAGCAACTTACAGTTATTTAGGTACAGGGTTTCAGTTACAGGGTTTCAGTTATTTTACACTTATTTTATCTTTAATGCTTTTATATTGTCCTTTCCTTTTATTTCTGTTATGCACATTGAACTTCCTTTGTGTATGAAATGCACTATACAAATAAACTTGACTTGACTTCTAGTCCCTGCAGCAATGTGTGGTTAGATGCCTTGCTCAAGGGCCGTTCAGCCGTGGATGAGGGTGCAGGAGAGCACTAGTTGTTTACTCCCCCGCCCTCACCCTTACTAGTAGAGCAGGATTCGAACCCGTGACCCTCCAATCCCAAGACCAACTCGCTAACCACTAGGCCACACCGCCCCTATTAGGTTGTTTACCAATGTTGCTTAGTTTTAGCATACCCAGCGCCTTTGTGTTCAACTGCTCCGTTGCCAGTGGACTGCAAGAAATGTTGTCTTGTCGTGACATTGCCAAAATGTAAAGCACTTTGAGCTGCATCTTGTATGTATGAACTGTGCTATACAAGTTTATTATTATTATTATTATTATTATTATTAATAAACCTGCTGCCACACAAAAGGCTTTGAGTCTAGCCTACAGAGCAACTTCAGGGTCCGCCCCTGCTTATCTAAAGGCCCATGCAGGGCAATGCGATCCTCACCTACAAACCACCTGGCTTTGCCCTCTCCTCACACAAGATGATGTCAGCCTAAACTGTTCTCCGTTGTTGTCCCTCAGTGGTGGAACAAGCTACCAGCTACCTTTAAGACGCTTGTGAAGAAACTTCTTTTCCGAGAGTACTTCCCTTCCTAACGACACGATCCTCCACTCACCAACACTCTCCTGCACCCTGGCTGTTAGGCGAACTGTACCGCAGACTTTTTAGTGAACCGTATAGAGACCACCTCCTGAGATGGTCTCTACTCAGTTCGTTTTAAAGGGGTATGAGTGCCCTTAGGGTGTTCACATATAGGCCTAAAATGCTCAGTTAGCTATCGGAGTTCGCTTTAAATGCTGAAAGGGACCAAGTGTTAAAACACCCTAAGTGTTGTTGGACTCACTGACCAAGTCAATCGGCCCGCTAGCTGGTCAGCTAGTCATGCCCTGACTCCATCCTTCATGCCACAGCTGTCAGCATGTTCATCTCACTTACTTTTTGTACATCATGTTGCCTCATATCGTCTGTATTTTTTAGTGCAAGACCTTTCTTTGATGTTACATGTGTATCGAGTACAGGTGTAGCTTCCCTAATCAGGGGGTGGTGCACAGGTGGAGTGCTGGGGTCATATGACCTTCAGTGCTCAGTCAACAGCAAATGAGGGCATAGAAGACCTGTGGTTGGGTCGAAATATGCATGTACTAGCAGAAACGTGGACTAGCCAAGTTTTAAATAAAGGTGTTTAAATCCTTCCTCTTCGTCACGTTAAACCTCAGATAAACCTTTTTGTATTAAAAGGATCGATCCCCAACATCCAAGAGCATCCAACACATAGGTCAATATACTGCAACTAATAGAGCTAGCAGCCATCGGTGTCACATAAATTAAATGTCTAATGTACGTGAAACGACTTATAGCGCCTTCACACGTATTCTTCTTAGCAAATAAAATGAGGCGGTACTGGCATCCCACTCAAGGAGACAACATCTAATTGACTCCTATGACCTTCACTTCCTATTTGCTTAACATTAAACTTTCCTCGCTTACGCATGTCTGTAAGGCGTGTCTGACCACAGGGGCCTGTGAGGTGGCTGTGAACGGGAGTCACTCCTGTGCAAGTGAGCACGAGGCGTTCCGCCTGCAGGGCTTTAACTTACCTGTGCAGGTGTGTCCGTTTCATTGATGGGCTGTCCGTCAAACCGGAATCGGATCTGTCGGAGAGACAGGCCCTGGACAGAGGAAAACACGGGTGTTAAGTCCACTTAAGACCACAGCCCTCCAGAGATGGAAATTGGCACCAGACACCAGCCAAATGCTGGCAAAGCATATAGCAAATGTTCACATTTTGCAAAGTTAATTGTTACCCCTGCTACCCTTACCCCCAAAGCCATTACCAATCCAGCTACGAATAATCAAACATGCACAACTCTCTTTTTGCCAGAGTTACAAGCCTCACCTGTCTCACAGTAGGCCTTTATGAATAAATATCTCACCTGTCTCACAGTAGGCCTTTATGAATAAATATCTCACCTGTCACAGTAGGCTTTCATGAGTGAAAACCTCACCTGTCTGACAGTAGGCCTTCATGAGTAAATATCTCACCTGTCACAGTAGGCCTTTATAGTTACAAACCTCACCTGTCTGTGACAGTAGGCCTTCATGAGTAAACATCTCACCTGTCACAGTAGGCCTTTATAGTTACAAACCTCACCTGTCTCACAGTAGGCCGTTATAGTTACAAATCTCACCTGTCTGTGACAGTAGGCCTTCATAAATAAATATCTCACCTGTCACAGTAGGCTTTCACAGTTACAAACCTCACCTGCCTCACAGTAGGCCTTTATAAGTAAATATCTCACCTGTCTCACAGTAGGCTTTTATAAGTGAAAACCTCACCTGTCTGTGACAGTAGGCCTTCATGAGTAAAAATCTCACCTGCCACAGTAGGCCGTTATAGTTACAAATCTCACCTGTCTGACAGTAGGCCTTGACAGTTACGCATCTCACCTGTCTCTCGCAGTAGGCCTTCAGTTACAAACCTCACCTGTCTCTCGCAGTAGGCCTTTATAAATAAATCTCTCACCTGTCTCTCGCAGTAGGCCTTCATGAGCTTGCTCAGGGGTGTGTGCCTCTTGATTTTGAACTGTACGACCGACCCGTCCTGACCAGCAACCTTCAGGTTGATGTGCTCGTTTTCCGTCTTCACGCCCTCCTATTGGAAACGCACAGGACAGCAGACAGATGTCACAGGTAAATAAGTTACGGGGGGCAACGCAGGACAAACCTTATGTAAACATCGGTCTAGCAAAGTAGTCATGTTCGGAGGCTAATCTAAGGTACATGAACCACAGACAGGCAGTTTAACTCTTAAAAGACAACCATAATAATAACAATACGGATATAGTCGATAACAATAACACAAATAAATAAACTATAACAATAATAATAATATAGTCTCGATCACTTTAAAGACGGTTGATTGGGTACATCTATGACAAATGGGCTTTAAAGGCTTGCTTAGCGAACGTTGTAGTCTATATTTGGCTCTAAACCTAAGAAGCACCGGGCAGGTTGAGAAATGTGGGGTACCACTACCTAAGGCATTTGTTATGAAGGAGACGGACGTCTAGTTAATGTTAGCTAGCCAGCCAACATTAGGCTACTTCTCACTGACTCCAGTAATCTAATTCAAACCAACTCTGGCACCAAACCGACGACAAGCAGGCAACCGAGATGCCCTCTAAATGACGATGTACTACAAAGAACACGCAAGTAAGCGCCACTGATTCAACACAACCGCCAACAGCCGCTGCTAGCATCTTTCATCATGGTGGATTGTTGCGCTCTTTATTGCGGCATTTTCGCCATGCCGGCGGGATGTTACATTAGCAGAGTATGCTAGGCTAGCTAGCTACTACGTGAGAGCCGCTAAACGATAGCTACTGTTAGAGAATGAAATTGTACATTAAAAACAAAAATAAGCTTTGCTGTCGATTCCTTCCTGTGCGACTACTATTTACAATATTTTTACTGACAAGATCAAACCATTTTGTTCAAATGCTCAGAACTGGCGCGCTGCCTTAAAGCCGCAATTCATACAACCTATGCTTTGTTTTCTTTTACTCTGCCCGCTCAAATACGGAATCTAACCATCATAGCAAAGCCCCGTGTTCCTTTGAGTTTAAATCTTTCATTCCAGTACATAAAGTATGCGCCTTACCTTTCCTTTATCGTCTGACATTGTTTCCTTTATTTGAATTAGATGAAACTAAAGAAATAAACTGCGCGTTTTCCCCGTATGGTGTTCTTTGCTTTTATCAAGAACGCGCAAAGGCTGGGTTGACGATTGGCCTCTGGTAGATCACGTGTTCTACTTTCAGGTACGTGAACACGCATGCTCAGCACGTAAGCGGCAAGGTTTCAAACCAGACTCCTTTGGCTCCAAACCAGAAACCGAACCTCCCGACAGAGCACATTCGTGCATTTCCGTTCATCTCCGGAGACAATGTCTTTATATGACAAGAATCAGCAGGCTGGCTTACTAAATTATTATTTCCTACAAAGCATGCTTTCGTACAGGGCATGATCTATTCAGTGTTATTCGCCCAAGTGCAATGGCAAAATGTTGAAGTCAAAAGAATGCTGGCCCAGTGTTGGCTCTATAAAGGGGTGTCACCAGGGGCGAATCTAGACCATTTTTAGGGGTGCCAAGGCTCCACTGTGAAACTGCTCGGCACCCCCTGGCTCAGTGCAAAATGAATAATATATTATATATAATAATAGTGTTGTGTGATAAGCACTGGGGGCCGGGCACCCCTAAAGACCAGATGCTAAAATCGCCCCTGGGTGTCACTAAAGGGGGGTAGATCAGGATGATTCAGGGGGCCCAGAGCTTCACAGGGGCCCAAGTAATATGGTATGATATGGTTGGGTTTGGCGCTCAAAACTAAATTGATAGCAGCGCCCTTGCCTGCATACATACATCTTTTCTTGTGTGAAAATAAAGCTTGCTATGTTTGTTCAAAGGGAATGCTTTTTGCTCAGTGTCTTTGGTGCTGATGTTGATGTTGATGCTATTAGCGGCGCCCTTGCCTCCATACGTACACCTTTTCTTGTGTGAAAATAAAGCTTGCTATGTTTGTTCAAAGGGGATGTTTTTTTTTTTTGCCCAGTGTCTTTGGTGCTGATGTCTGCTATTACAGGGTGTCTACAGGTTTGATCAAGTGAAATTTAAGACCTTTTTAAGACTTTTTAATGCCATTTTTAAAAAAATTTAAGACCAACTCGGGAAGAAATAAAGCACAAAAATCAATTGGTAGCAGCAAGAAAGTGCACGAGGCATAAGGTGCGGTGTGCTGGTTGTACTGGTATGAAACTACAGTCTAATAGTCCTGACGCTGTTTAGCAGTCTGACTGCCTGGGGGAAGAAGCTCTTCCCCATCCTGGAAGTGCGGGCAGTGACATGCAAGCAACATGGAAGAAACGGAATGTAGTCCCCAGAAATTTAAGACCTTTGGCTTCAGAATTTAAGACTTTTTAAGGCCTTATTTTAGAAAAACGAAATTTAATGCCATTTAAGACTTTTTAAGGCCCCGCGGCCACCCTGTATTAGGCTTTTCTGTGCCTGCTCGACCATAAGGGGGGCGGGGGCCTGGTGTAGTACCCCCCAAAAGGACACAACTATAGCAGCGTTGGGGGCTACTAGACTAGACCACCCCCCAATTACAGAGGGGTAATTCTCCCAACCTTCTGCTATATACGCTCCCAACCTTCTGCTATATACGTTCTGTTTCTGTCATTTCTAGGGGCTTGGCTATTCATGTTTGTGTATTACATATTGTGTACACTGTGTTCCTGCAGATGTAATAACCTCCACCTGAATATCTTCTGTTCCTGGGAACTCCACAAAACTCACTAAACAGTTTGCTAGGGGGCAGTAGAGCAGCATGAAAACAGGCGTTTTGTGGCTCTTCAGCAAAACAAAGGCCTGAAATGAATGGATTGGATGGTATAACCAGGGCAGAAAGCAAGAATTAATGCTATGCCTGAAATTAGCAAATGTTTAAAAGTTTATATGACCCTATATCAGCAAATGTCAAATACAGTCTACTGCCCCATGCCTGACTCCAGGCACCATGCTTGAGATCTTTCAGCCCTGTATGTCTGACTGTCAGGCTGCCATGCAGTCACACGGTGTGTGCAAAGTATCTCAGATTAGTGAACTGCATCCTGCTAACATCCCAGCAAACCACTCCAGAGCCCTAGCCCTAACCCCAAACATGATCAATAACCCAAGATGGACAGATACCATGGACAGAGCACCAGGAAAGTGCATTTTAGTACAATGTATTACTTTTATATTTGTGTGAGGTTTAGACTAACAACCAACAATTGCATTGCATGTCCTTCTCTACCCAGTATGTCTATGCATGTGACAATAAATCATCCTTGTATTCTTGCAAAGTAATTGCAATGTTTTCATTGTTGTTTGTTGCTTCGTTTGATAAAACAGTGTTTTTAATGATTTGCTTAAACTGAATTGGTTTAACAGTACAGTTTCAGTACACTGCATTACTTGTAATTGACAAACTCTAGAGAGTCTTGAGAGTCAAACAGGCAGATTGAGAAGAAGAACTGTACTACACGTCATACATGTCAGCTTTAATAAAAGCTATGATTGAAACATACACTACCAGAATAAATGTGATTGTTTTTCACAAGTCAGTACACAGTTTTTTTTTTTTTTAAAGGTGATTTTCAGGCACCAGCATACTATTCCCAGACAACCACTTGGGCTGGGGTTACACAAGAAGCACATACCATGTCTACCAGAATCTCTTTGGATACGTGAAAGTTTGACACAGCACACTGACCTCAGCCAACATATGGACTACCTTAAGGTCCAGTTCAATTTCCTCCCAATACAGCGAGCGAGAAGGTACAAACAAATACTTTCCAGGGGTATTCCAGGTTGGTGGTTTTGGTGACTAACCCAGATAAGTTAACTCAACAGAAGGTGGCGCCCCTCCAAAGAGCAGGAAGGGTGTTATGGTTTCACTCTCGTTGAAAAGCAAAGGCACAGGGCTCTACTGGTATGCCTACCTCCTAATCTGAATCAACACAGCCTGGTATGTCACTTAATCCGCTTTCCTAACCCCCCCCCCCTCCCTCTCCCCCCTCTGAAATGTTCTTGTGTGAGAAAACACAGCGCGTGTTGGGTGTTCTGATCTCGAGTGAGTGGACTCGGCCAGACTGCAGGTCAGCTCCGCAGACAGACTTCCTGTGTGTGCCTGAAGGGGTAACTTTGTAGAGGCTGGTCGCAGGGATGGACCTGGCCAGGCATGTTCTAGCCCGCTGCGGTAGTCTTCCATGGTCATTGTGACGTCATCACTGGAACACTCGGGGTCCATTATGACGTCATCACTGGAACACTGGGGTCTGAGGAGCCACCGTGCGGAGCTCATCTTCACACTGGCTAGCTCTCGATGCACGCTTTTACATCTCTTTGGACATACGGTCAGTCATTGGATAAAAGCGGTGACGTACAAATTGAATCACTGCCACTGAAACTCTTTTGGTCAAAATGATTTACAATGAATGGCTTATTGCCTCACAGAAAAAAAACAAAACACTAAAAAAGAAGAGAAAAGAAGAATAACGAAAAGAAAAAAAAGACCTCTTAAACAGCTGGCAGAGGCAGGTGCTACACATTGCTAATTTGGCACAGCAAAGCTTTTTACAATCAGATACAGTGTCATTAACCACAGACTGAACACAATCACATACAGTGTCATTAGGCACAGACTGAACACAATCAGTCTGCGTCAGCCATCTTGTTTGCAAACCTCGGAGAACGGGGGAGGGGGGCAGGTGGGCAAGGAAGTCAGCTCAAAGGCAGGGGGAGGGGAGGGCAGGAAACAGCACAGGGGAAGGGTATGGAGAAGACTGCACTGCTTCACACAGTTTAGGCCAGATGACCTTACCAAGATGGTGGTGGTTCAAAAGAACAGTCTTTTGAATGAGTATAAAAGGATTTAAAGGAAATGTTGTAGGAGTGGAACCTGTCTTTACAAAATGGACGATAACTGATGATGCTCTAAAACCAGGGACAGGTGTCTCAGTTGTTTTCAAATTTGGTGTAACCATTGTCCTTCGCCAGACCTGCAAAACAACAGAAACCAGTAAATGGATAGTGTGTCAACATGCGTACACTGGAAACACAGGCAAGGCCTAATGACAGCTAACTAGCATTAGCATTTATGGGACATTAAAAGCTATTGGTAGATGCAACAAAGTTATTATTTTAGTCAAGAATTCTTTCGTTTTATATAGAAAATATAGATTCAGAACCATTTTCTAAACAACTCAAATGGATTAACCGATTATGTCAATATACTGACTAAAAATACCACACTTGTTCCTGATCTCTTGGTGTCGATGGCACATTTCTGCTTTAGGTTAGGAGTAAATACAGTCACTGTTTTATTCACCTATACTCCACTAAAGCCGGAGTGGCCAGTCAAGTCCCATTTGTTGCTGTGACTACACAGCACACACCAACACTTGGAGCACACAATAAAATGGCATCTCTGCATTTAACCCAAACACATGTGCAGGCTGAAGATTACCCCTCCATAATTGGGGGTGCGACCTTTGACCTTTTACATTAATTACATGTTGGTAGCCCCCCCAACCCTGCTGCTACTGCTGTCTATGCACACAGGTGAGCGGGGGGTAGGTATGACGACAGGTATGTGCTCAGGGAGCAGTGTGTGTGGAGGCGGTACCTGTATGAGCTTCCTTGTGTCTATAAAATCAGTATCAGACCCAGTGCAGTGGTGGCCCGTGGCCCGTGGCTCCACCCTACCCTACCCCCCCCCACCCCCTCCCGCCCTGAACAGTCACAAGTCTGATTTCCTTAATTGTTAGGCCACCACTGCCCTGGGTCTGATACTGATTTTAGAGAGACAATGGAGCTCACAACTCAGCAATGACTGGGTAGAATGCTGATTAGGCAAGCCAGGGAACCAATGACTCTTTAGGATGCTGATTAGGCAAGCAGGGGAGCCAATGACTGGGTAGGATTCTGACTTCAGGCAGACCAGGGAGCCAATGACTGGGTAGGATTCTGACTTAAGGCAGGCCAGGGAACCAATGACTGGGTAGGATTCTGACTTAAGGCAGACCAGGGAACAAATGACTGGGTAGGATGGTGACTGTAGACAGGCGAGGGAACCAATGACTGGGTAGGATGCTGACTAGGCAGGCCAGGGAGCCAATGACTGGGTAGGATGGTGACTAGGCAGGCGGAGGAGCCAATGACTGGGGAGGATGGTGACTTTAGACAGACCAGGGAACCAATGACTGATTAGGATGCTGACTTTAGACAGGTCAGGGAACCAATGACTGGGGAGGATGCTGACTAGACAGACCAGGGAACCAATGACTGATTAGGATGCTGACTTTAGACAGGTCAGGGAACCAATGACTGGGGAGGATGCTGACTAGGCAGGCCATGCAGCCCACAGCACTTACCATACTTCTTCCTGATCTCCTCGTGTCGACTCCGCATTTCTGCTTTCCTGTGACACACACACAGACACAGCCAATCAGCACTAGACTAAGGTCACACCATGGTCAGAACAACCAATAAGACACAAGAAAAAAATATTACTAGTACTATTTCCTCTTTTCTTGTGTAACAGTTCAATTCAGGAGTTAAATAATTGCTCTCTCTCTCCTCTCCCTCCCTCTCTCGATCTCGCTCACCTCTCCTCGTGTTTCATTTTCCTCATGTCTGCCTGCCGTTCCATCCTCTCTTCCTCTCTTCTGTCTCTTCTTTACAGAGAAAACACAGAGCGGGTCAGTAGCAGTTCATTCATGCAACAGTGTCCTTAAAATATCCACTGGCTTAGTTTAGTTCCCCCAGTCATTACAAACTTTGCCTTTAAACACTGAGTGTGTTACCAATGTGACAGTATAGGTGCACGTTATTGATACTAAACAAATAACATGCACCTATGGGATACCCTTGGTCTGATGTCATTGCACATCATACTTGTCCAATGGGCTTTTATTCCTCCTTTCAGGATCTATTCCTCTCTGGTGAACCGACCCATTTCTTTATGCACACAATATGCCCTTCATGCGTGCAGTACAAAAAACAAATGATTTTGACACATAACATTACACTTGGCAGACGCTTTTATCCAAAGTGACTTCCAAAAGGAGGACATAAGCTGACAGAGGTGTATAGGAACACAGAGTAAACAGACTACACTCATGCACAGAAGGAGATACATGTGCCTTAAGTAAGCTTCCCGGAGCAGGGACACTACAGACACACATACCCCCTGCACAGGGAGACTTATACAAGCATGAGGCACCTAGGGAAAAGAGTTGGTTAGTAGAGATTAGGGACAGAACTAACACACTTGTCTGGACAGACTCATCACAAGAAAAACCCACATGGTCTCAGCCCCTGCAATCGGGGGCAGTAGTTTGACTGGCCGGTAAGTTCAAACGCAAGCAACCAGCCTTATGCAAACCTGATCGGTCAAATCAAACTAGAAGTCCATCAACTAGACTGCAGCTATTGAACACTGAAAAAAAAGATGCGGGTTTTACAGCTTGACAGAAAAACACATGTGCTTCACGAAATGTGCTGTGTGTTTTTACGCTACGTACTTGGAAAGTGACAGAAAAAAAAAAAGTCTTTTTACACAGCGTACTAAGAAAAAGATGTGTTAACAAGACGCACATGGATACTGTAAAAAAAAAAAAAAAAGTGCGTTTTTACGGGACACACTTGGAGACTGACAGGAAAAAAAAGTGTTTTCCACTCACCACCACGGTCCTGCACCCTGGCTGCACTAACTTTGTTATGCCTTTGCCTACTCTGTGTTCCTCTGCATGTCTGTAGCTTATGTCCTGGTTCAGTGAGTCACTTTGGATAAAGGTGTCTGCTAAGTGTAATGTTACGTAAAAAGAAGTGTTTTACGAGGTGTACTTGGAGACTAAGCAAAAGAAGAAGTGTGTGTGTGTGTGTGTGTGTGGAGACGTACTTGGAGACTAAGCAAAAGAAGAAGTGTGTGTGTGTGTGGAGACGTACTTGGAGACTTTAAGAGAAAGAAGTGTGTGTGTGTGTGTGTGTGTGTGTGTGTGTGTGTGTGTGAGGAGACGTACTTGGAGACTTTAAGAGAAAGAAGTGTGTGTGTGTGTGTGTGTGTGTGCGTGTGTGTGTGTGTGTGTGTGTGTGTGGCGACGTACTTGGAGACTTTAAGAGAAAGAAGTGTGTGTGTGTGTGTGTGTGTGAGGAGACGTACTTGGAGGTTCCACAGGAGCAGCAGCAGCGGTAGACGCAGACACAGAGAGCGATGAGGATGACCCCTCCCACCACAGACATGGTGATGATCAGGGCCTGGAAGTTCACTATGGACACACATACATACACAGACACACACAGACACACACAGACACACACAGACACACACACACAGACACACACAGACATACACAGACACACACAGACACACAATAAGGCTAACAGCAACAGTGACAACATCATGTCCATTATTTCCCAGCACAGCTGCCCACACTGGCTAACACTACTGCAGCAGACTTTGGGATTTGCCAATTTTGTACCACGTACACCAGCTGTCCAATGATGGTTATCGGATTTAACTACTGTCCTTTTCACAATATTTGCATTTTACTGACTGGCACAGGTAAAAACCGGCCCAAAGTGTAATGGACATGCTGTCAGCAGAAGGGTTTGATGCTGGTGTGCAGGGTTGCATTGAGAACAATGGAATCTATACAAACAGAATGCGGCAAGCGCAGGGGGTCGGTGTACAGAGGCCTTAACAAGGCAAAATCAAACTGATGTTCTAATCCATTATAGTAACAATCATCATGATGGAAAAGCTATTCTACAACAAAAACATTCTACAAAGCCATACAAACAGTTTCTTTAACTAAAGTAGTGTTCTTCGTTACCATAGCAGCGGACGATTCTACTGCAATAACATTCCTCATAGCCATAGTAACCTTTCCAGTTACCATTCTCCTAACATTCTACTTCAGCACAGCAGCATTCTACACCCTCACAGGCATAGTGCATCCTACTGCAGACACACTCACCCCAGCACACGCCCCATCTGGCCTCAGGAAGAGGACACAGGCTGTTTGGAGGCAGGATCCTTCTTACAGGGTACTCCACACAGGCTCCACTGCTCTCACACCACAGACACTACACACATATATACACACACACACACACACACACACACAGAAGAGAGAGGGTGAGAAAGAGAGAGACAGTGAGAGAGACAGAGAGACAAAGACAGAGAGAAAACATTTTAGAGTTCCATAACAACCCAAACAAGCCCAAACAAACCACAACACGCACAGATGGAATACACCCGACATTAAAAATAACAAGTAGCACAACATAGTGATGACTTTAACCACTGACATTCTGTACACCAAACACGACAGGAACACTCCACAGTGCTGGGCCAGGTACACCAGTAACATGATAACATGATCCATGAAGTAGATTAAAGAACGCAAGAAAGAACCATAACTTTAAGTGATCAGGAAGCACTGATTTTAGTGCTGCTACGATCAACTCCCCCCCCCCCTCCTCCAGGCAGGACCGGGCATGTGAGGTAGGCTTGCTGCTGACAGGAGTTCTGAGAGTATGCTGCATTGTAACACTCGTGCAGAAGAAGAAATTGCGAAATAGGTCAGTGTGTGTGTGTGTGTGTGTGTGTGTGTGGTAGTTGGTTCCCACTTTTACTTCTCACAACTGGTAATTCCTTTGAGATCATGTGTGTGTGTGTGTGTGTGTGTGTGTGTGTGGGGGGGGGGGGGTTGGTTGGTTCCCATTTTTACTTCTGTGTGTGTGTGTGTGTGTGGGTGTTCATACTGTATGCGTATGTATGTGTGTGTGTGTGTGTGTGTGTGTGTGTGTGTGTGCGTGCGTGTGGTGAGTAGTCTTCTTACCGTTACATTCTTCAAACACTCGTCACAGCTTGTGTTGGTTTTGGAGGCACAAGCTGTGAAAGAGAACAACAACATTGCTAGCCAAGGGACTGGGAGGTGATGACAAGACTCACAGACTGCATCAATCCGCATCGCTATCTGCTATACTATACCGTAGTGTACCAAATAGCCCTACCGTAGCCCCCTGTATTGAAGTTGTTTACACGATAGTGCACTGAACAGCCACACTATAATCTAATGTGTAGTATACAAAACTGGCACACTGGTTCAAATGTGGCAAGACCGCAGTGAGCAAAACAGCCACAGTGGGAGCTTAGGCTGTGTGTTTGTAATGTAATAAAACAGGCCACTTGGCCAAAGACCCATTTGGTGTATGATTTGGTGGCAATTTAGTACATAAAAGGCTGTGTGTTTGTAATGTGCTATATAAAACAGGGCACTTGTCCAATGACCCATTTAGTGGCACAGGGGTAAAGTCATAGCTGTCTTTGACCAAAGTATCACAATATGTAAACGAAGCTACAGGTGCCTCCTCGTCTATTCGCGCAGTGGAGTATTTCTGAAGTTAGCAGGCTAGGTTGGTGACAGACTGGGCGACGCAGAGATTCTACTCAAGCCAACCTTTGTTTGTGTGTAAACCACCGCCATAGCAAACCTCTGCTGATAAAGATTAGACGGTTTATACTTTAGAGCTGTTTACAGTAACTTACATTCTTAAGGGGTGTTTTGGGTGTTAAACTGCCCTTCGGCTCTTCAGAGCTGACAAATGCATGAGAATGGAGAGCACAGCAAAAAAACACCACCATCATCCTTTGCGAAATAATAATTTCGTCAATATTGTTTTATGTATTTAGTTTTCCGATCAAATTTCTGTTATGTCCAGTATTTTACGTAAGCCCTCCTAAGAACACCGCGGATATATATAAAGCCCTGGCTTTAAACTGCTGACTGCAGAGGTCATGAGAAAATGGGCGCAGTTCAAAGCGTGATCAAGTGATGAAAACATGACGGCAAACTCATGACAGCTCATGATGTTGTAAACGTATGGGTGGAGAAATAACCAAGAAAATCCCATTCACACCGTTTATCGAGAACAATACCCCATTGAACAATACACCCTCAACGGCAGTTTACGTTGGTTTCTAACAACGACGGAACACTACTCATGGTAATCTGGTAACAGCGTACAAGTTAACTGGGTTTATTTACACTTCTGAAAACTACTGTGGCGTTAAGAAAACAGTCGAGTGAAGTTCTAAGCAGCAATACCAATCACAGCATCGATTGATTATTGTGAAAATGCAGTACTCCATTTAATTGTCTAAACTAAAGGACATCGAGTAACTTAAATAAAATCATCAGTGACTAAAAAAACACTTCGATACATATTTGACAACTTTGTGTGCAATAATAACAACGTCAGCTAGACATCTCACGTTAACGTAGATTCTTTTTGTTTGCCACCTTTAGTAAACATTAACATTTGTTCTGGTCTGAGGGCATATCCCCTATACCTCGCTAGTTGCCATTAGTAACAGTTATATAAAAACATATATACAAAACCACGTAACCTAGTATGTGATTCAAATGGCTAACTAAAGCAAAAATAGTGATTTAGCAAGTTCGCTACCAAGCTAACGTTTAAAAGTTTTGCTAACACTAGCCAACTTATTTTGACGTACTTACTTGCAACAGTGGCGGGGCTCTGGGTAAACACCACGCTTACGTGAAAAATAAAAAGGCAAATTAACAGCACATAACTGCGGTAGTCCATCATTTTCAACCTTCAATAGTTTCTGCCTTTACTCCGTCTAGTCAATCGCAGTTCACCACTCTAGTGGAAGTAGGTCGCACAATAACTAAACCAAACCATAAACTCACAGGAGTGCTCCCCACTGCCCCGCCCACCCCCATCCTATCCAATCACTACTCGTTCCTGCCGTTGACGCAATGCTTTGGTTGACTGTATGGTAGTGAATGGGTGAAACATACACAGAATGTAAAATATTGTGGGCTACTGTACTGCCCTACAAAATCAAAAGGCAGCAACTGTGTATTTTGTCAAATTGAGTTTAGACTGGAAATTGACTTCATAAACACCTGCTCTGTCTTGTGACTAAATCTTTTGCTTCTTGCTGTTAAAAAAAAAGTAAATAAAAGCATTATTGCTATTATACGTTCAACATGTTTGACTGGGCAGTATGACAATGCTGAAGGCATTTTTCTCAGTTTCTGTGTTCACGTAGTTACTGCACTTTGCCTTTGTAGGGCAGATTAGTCTGATAGCAATAGAGCGTGTAAGCAAACACAATGACACATTTTATGAAATACAATAATTTATTAGAGCATTTTGTAAATCCAGTTACAAAAAAATCAAATAGTGATTTTTTTTCCAAACATAACAAGCAAGAAATGTTTTGTTTTTTTTCAGTTCTGTCTTTTTCTTTCTCTTTTTCTTTGTTTTCCACCTCATCCAAAGCAACCTTTACACAGGACCTTCTGAGAGGCTGCCGGCAGCCAATCCCAACCTCTGAAGGAGGACAGCAGTCACTCTTCATCACCATCATCATCATCATCATCATCATCACAACCATCAGCTATGTCACTGTTACCTTTTCAATGCTACCGTGCTATCAGCCAGCTACGTCTACATAATCATCATCATCATCATCATCATCATCAGTCAGTGTTTGAGCCAATCGTCTGTGTTGTTCACACCTGATTTGTGATATTCACCCTTCTCTGTCACACACAGTTTTCTTCTAACACTGATGAATAAATACCCAAGCCCTCCCTCAGACCAATATGCACACGCACGCACACACACACACACACACACACACACACACGCACACACACACACACACACAAACACATAAACATAAACACAAACACAACACACAAGCATACCTTTCTCTAAACACAAATCGCTTTACACTTCCTTCTGTAACAGAGGCATCAAACCACAAGCTCTTGTTCAACAACGATAACGAAAAAAGAGATATTGTTTTGTTTGTCTGTTTTCTGCTGAAAAATAAGTGTCTTCACTCATACATGGTCTTTACATTATAGTAACACAACCAAGAATCCTAATTTCATCCACACAGGGTATATCCACAAAGAGTCAGTCCTGTTGCTATATATACAGTCAGTCCAGTCCTGTTGCTAGGAGTGTGTCACTTCCTGTTGGTAGGAGCGTGTCAATTCCTGTTGGTAGGAGCGTGTCACTTCCTGCCCAGTACTCCAGTCCTGTTGGTAGGGGCGCATCACTTCCTGTTGGTAGGAGCGTGTCACTTCCTGTCCAGCACTGTCCACAGGCTGGGCCGTAAGGGCCCTGGAGGTGAACACCAAGTGGAGCTCCAGTGGCCCCAGAGAGAGCCTTGCTGTCCAGGCTGCGCTGCTCCGGGTCTGGCCCGGGTCTGGGTCAGGTCTGGGTCCAGGGTCCTCGGCACGGCACGATCATGAAGGATGAAGAGAGGGCTTTAAAGGGTTAAACTGAAGACCTGCCTGACCAGGTCTCCTAACAGTCCATGTCCTGGGTAGTCCTGGTTTGTTGTGGACATGGCCACGTGCTCTTCTCTCCTCTCCACTCCTCTCTTCTCTCCCCCTCTCCTCTCCTCTCCTCTCCTCTTCTCTCCTCTCCTCTTCTCTCCTCTCCTCTCCTCTCCTCCGTCCAAGCACACCAAGAGCAGGCAGACAGGTCACACACCAAAGCACCAAAGGAAGTGTTTCAGAGAATAGCACATTGGTCAGTAGGCTTATGTGTGTGTGTATGTGTCTTGAGCCCGCATTCACTCTCTGCTCATTGGCTGCAGCACTGTTCTGTTCTGCCATCATTAGCCGCCCAGTCTGTCAATCATGGGGAACCTGAATAATAAGCCAGGGAGATTCCCTGAGAACACAGGGCTCTACAGGAGCACTTGCTCGGAGGTGTTTGAGTCTGGAGTAGCAGGCCACAGGCCGTGTGTGTGTGTGTGTGTGTGTGTGTGTGTGTGTGTTTGTGTGTGTGTGTATGTGTATGTGACATGGAGTGCACTCGCTCAGAGGTGTTTGGGTCTGGAGTTACAGGCCACAGGCCGTGTGTGTGTGTGTGTGTGTGTATATGTGTGTGTGTGTGTGTGTTTGTGTGTGTGTGTGTGTGTGTGTGCTACTGAGCGCTAAGATGGCTTTAAGGCATCAGGACGCAGAGCAAGAGAGCGTGAGGTGGTGGAGACCACTATCCATGCTCTCCCTGAGGGTTCCTCTCAGTCACAAGGCCTCCGCTCGGTCAGTCTTCAATGCTAACATGAGCGCTGAAGGCAATCAAAAGATCATAGCTACATAGCGTACGTGTTCTGGTAAATATGACATGGAAATGACTTATTATTGGGTGAAGAAAACATGGCAGAGGCCAAAGGAGGACCTATTGCAACAGGAAGTGGTCATCTGTTCTCATGGGTGGAGCCACCACAACAGGAAGTAGTCATCTGTGCTCATGGGCGGAGCCACTGCAGCAGGAAGTAGTCATCGGTGCTCAGTGGCAATACTCGGCATGGCCATTGGGTGGCAGTCTGTACATGCTAAACCCTCATGTTGTGTCCCGCTCACAAAAACTAACACAAATTCACCACCGTGACACTTCAGTCCACCATACAAACTCACAGGGTTTATGACGTCTTATACCTTAACTCATTTGCTAAAATAATCATGAAGTTGCTTAAAAAAAGAAAAACATTGTTACATTTGTTGTGGCTTAGGTCAAAAGACATCATTCTGTAAAATGTGCAAAATTGGCAAAGATGTCAAATGTTCTACGCAAGATGAACAATGTCAGTTTGGTAATGATATGAATACGTTTGCATTTTGTTGTGCAATCACAACATTTTCTAGACCAAGGACACAATAAATGTAATTATCTTGTGAAATTAAACATAAAACGTAGGTGTATTATTAAATAATAAAAAATATATAAACGTATACAGGATGTGTGTTAAGTACACAGAATACTGATCATTTAAAATTAAAATTTAAAGTTTAGATTCAGAATAGTTGTATGTTTGTCAATATATAAATTAAAATTTTCCTTATATTGAAAAGCAGTGAAGCAAATAGATGTATGCTTTAAAATTAGAAAAATGTTATACAGCCAGCTACTTGTATCATTAAACCAACCAAAATACTCCAAACTAATAAGTGGTTACACAAAGCAGTTGTGACAAAGCATTATGCAAGGGTGGTCAAGTGTAACTAACCACAAGACATGTATGTATGTATGTGATGAACACAACATCAGAGCTACGCCAGTGAAGACAGAGGATGTCCGTTAACCCTCAAGAGCTTGGTGAGGATGGGTTAAAACACTGAAAAAGGATGTGTGGTGTTGGGAAGAGCTCTTTTGTTGCAAAACACCTCCCATGTCAGTTCATTATAAACACTTTGTGGTTACAGTAGTTAGGATTTAAATACAGCATAGGTTATACAAGGTATAAGTCCGCCCTACAAAGCATCACAGTGGACCTTTCAATCGTCAATCAACATAGGCACTCCTTTCATTGGTTCATTTCTTTGTCAGTGGCTTACTCCAGGCAATCAAACGCTTGGTGGCTCTGGGCGGGGGCAGAAAGAAGCAGGAAGAAGCAAGTGGCTGATTGGGCAGTCCCGATCACCTGATCCAATTGCTGCCATAGCTGGATATGGAGCGAACGCTACATCGCTTCTTGACGATCATGTTGATGTAGGCCTTGATGATCTTGGTGATCTCGCCCACCTGAGGACACACACATCACCAGCATCCAGTTGGAATGTCAACAGATCACTACAGATCACTACAGATCACTACAGATCACGAGCATCCAGTTGTAAGGTCAACA
>CM059269.1:2748075-2750575 GCA_030347295.1 Setipinna tenuifilis
TTTGAGTATTTTACGTAATAATTGGGTATATTATATGGAACATAATAATGTAGTCCCAATTGGGATGTATGGGCGATAGCTTGAATGTAAAATCTTTTTCCACATATAGTATACTTAATCGTTGAGAACTTAAAAGCTGAGAACTAGTTCACAGATGTATTTTCTGTACCCCCTAGAGTTGATCTAGGTACCTAGGGGTAGTGGTATCCCAGTCGTACCCCAGTTTGACAATCACTGGTGTACAGGATGAGGTGTGGAGGGTGGGGGGCTTTAGAGACCAACATTAAATGACTTGGCTAAAGTTAATTCTCAATAAAAAAAGAAAGAAAGAAAGGAAAAAAAAAAAACTCTATTTAAAAAAAATCACAAAACAAAAAAAGGCCACAGGGCCGCCTTAGGCATGTGTTTGAGGTTGGAGGGCTTTAGGACCATGGGGAGACTCACGGGTGGTGTTGACGTCCCCGTAGGGGAGGGGCAGGAGGGGGGAGTGCAGGGGGTGCTGGGTGTATCTCAGGATGGGGTTCCTCCGATACGTCTGCTCCACCGCCTCCACGTTCAGGCTGTTCTCCTAGAGAACACACACACACACACGCACACGCACACACACACACATGCGCGCACACACACACACACACAAGGGTGGTTTAGTATTTTCTAGAAAACCAAAAAGAATATAATACACAACATGCTCAAAACTGAAGAAAAAATACATTCAGACTTAATGATTCCTCTTCTACAACCATCAGGTAGGCACACACACACACACACACACATACACACACACACACGCACACAGTGAAGGTATGTAAAGGCAAACTACAGAGGAGAAATGTCTTATAACTGACATTACATTACATTGCACTGCATTTAGCCGCCACTCCTTTCCATTGCGGCTTACAGTGAATGAGGGAAAAAAAATCCTGACGTGCCACTCAAGTGTGAATGGTGACCGCTCTCACAAAAGTCAGCTCGACATGTAGGCAAGAAGACAAACTATTTAAGAAAACTATGACAGGAGGGGGAAAGACAGGAGAAAGAAAACTATGACAGGAAGAGGGAAAGACAGGAGCCAAGAGTCAGGGTTTCACAGGGGCCATCTCCCTCTGTTGACCGCATGCCACTCAAGAGTCAAGTCGGGCTGGACAGCATGTAGTGTAGCTGTGATTAGGGCATGTAGTGTAGATGTGATTACTAAATGTAGTGTAGATGTGATTACTAAATGTAGTGTATATGTGATTACTAAATGTAGTGTATATGTGATTACTAAATGTAGTGTAGCTGTGAGTAGGGCATGTAGTGTAGGTGTGAGTAGGGCATGTAGTGTAGATGTGAGTAGGGCATGTAGTGTAGATGTGAGTAGGGCATGTAGTGTAGATGTGAGTAGGGCATGTAGTGTAGATGTGAGTAGGGCATGTAGTGTAGATGTGAGTAGGGCATGTAGTGTGTAAGATGTTGTGAAAGGCTGACATACAGCATGGTCATAGACAGAGAGCACAGCACCACACACACACACACACACACACACACACACACACACACACACACACACACACACACACACAGCACTGCAGCACAGCACAGCACACACACACACACACACACACACACACACACACACACACACACACACACACATCACTGCACCACACTGCACACTTGCTCTCTCTCTCTCTCTCTCTCTCTCTCACACACACACACACACATACACACACACACACACACACACACACACACACAGCACTGCAGCACAGCACAGCACACAGGGGACACCGCCATGGAGGGCTGCAGTCCCAGGCAGCAACTGAGAGCAGGACAGAGCTGGAATGAATCAGGGCACAGGGTGGTCAGATTTGGGGTACATTACGGTGAGATTTGGGATACATCAGGGTCATATTTGGAGTACGTGGTGGTCAGATTTGGGGTACATTACGGTGAGATTTGGGATACATCAGGGTCATATTTGGAGTACGTGGTGGTCAGATTTGGGGTACATTACGGTCAAATTTGGGGTACATCAGGGTCAGAGATGGGTAGCCCACATCGAGGTCAGAGTTTGGGTAGATGAGGGTCAGATTTGGGGTACATCAGGGTGAGATTTGGAGTACATGGCGGTCAAATTTGGGGTGCATCAGGGTCAGAGATGGGTAGTCCACATCGGGGTCAGAGTTTGGGTAGATGAGGGTGACCCTGGCGGTCAGAAGTGGGGGGCATGGTGGTCAGATTTGGGGTACATCAGGGTCAGAAGTGGGGGGCATCCAGAGTTCAAATGGGGCCGGAGCCCTCCGGAGCTCAGCTCCCCCCTCATCACCTCAGCAGTACAGTCCGCCAGAGCTGAGCTCCCTCTGCTACAGTAGTTACAGTTGTACTACAGAGTGAGATATTGACCACTGTGACCCCCCCCCCCCCACCCAAAAGCCCATTTAAGCACTGGGTGCATCATAGTCAGAGTAGGGTTAGGGTAAGTTGGAGTGAGCTCTGTGCCTGAACCAGTGGCTGTGTA
>CM059269.1:2755575-2758075 GCA_030347295.1 Setipinna tenuifilis
CTAATGTGACCGGCTTTGGTCAGGCATCCAAAACAGATTCCATTCTGTTTAAGAAAGGTGATTTTGTCCCTGTGTGGCTGTGTGTTAAACTGCAGACATGTCCCCAAATTATGCTGACCAGTGCAAAACAGACATGGGGTGGCTGGTGGTACTGCAGTTGATGCCACATCTGTATTGGTGGCAAAGCTTTCTTTCACAGGTGGTTTCACTGAAGTTTTAGGTTTCATTTTGGTGCTCGTTTCTTGGATGTCACCAAACACTGGGTCAGACACAATTGTGGCTTGTTTGCGATATTTACTCATTGCATCTCCAGCACTGCCACCAAATTTGTCTTCTGCATCCCGAAGATATTGCAATCTAGCGGCATTTGCTTCCAACTCTGCTTCTATGTCAAGTTTTTCTCTTTTCTTTCTTAATTCTTCTTTTTGTAACTGTATTCGGGCTTCCAATTGAGCTTCTTCATTTTCCATACGGTGTCTCTTTTCCAAAGCTGCGGCCCTTGCCAATAATGCTGCCCTTTCTGCCTCGGCGCAAATGCGGGCTAACCTCGTAGAGGACACAGATGTTTGACTGCGCATTGACCGAACCGACAGTTGCTCATCATCGGCCATTGTTTGCAGCTGTGGAGACAACTCAGTTTGTGAACTGCTAACGTGACTTTCCACTGCAGAAATCCACTTAGCCACATCGGAAATGAAAGCGTTGATCTCATCTATTCTAGGGCCGTACCAGAATTGTGTGTCTACCGACTTATCCTTCGTATTCAGTGTTTGGTAATACGAAACGTGTAATGTCTTAAACTCATCAAATTGCGCATAAAATTTGTCCATATTTTCTTTCACTTCCTCAAGACATTCTCCATCATCCATTAAAGTGTTCACAATTCTCATGCGCCTTGTCAGGTGCAACATTTTGCCCGCCCGGGAAGAGCGCATCTTTGCTGACGTGCCCTCCATCTCTAAAGTGACTTTATCTGACTCTGAACCAGCCATATTGATTTCAAACAATTAGCTTTTCGTTTCAACAAAAATAAATATTCAAAAATAGTCCACAGAGTTCCAACAAAAGTCCACAAACATATAACGTAAAAGTCGCAAAAGCACAATGGCGTTTCTTCAGCAGCAGTCAATTCAAACAAAAGCGGAGCTCAAACTAAAAAATGCTCCGTTATCCAATGCTCAAAAGGTCATCCAGTTAGGGAATTCAAAAGTTCAATTCTTTTACTTTTAAGTCCGAAAATCAAATGAACTTAAAGTCCTCAATACCTGCACGGTTTCTTTGTTCTAAAAATGTTTGTCCTTCCGCGTCTTCACGCGTCCCAGCAAGGCCTTTCCTTTTGTTCTCACGTTTGCGATTTCAAAGTCCAACAAATTCCAACATAAATCCAAAAGATCTTCCAAGTAATCCACGAAGCATGTCTTTATGCGTTCATCATAGACGATTGTACGGTCCAAACCGTGTTGTTTTAGCAGCCCCAATGGCTTGTTGTTTGACCAGTCCGAGGTTCGGTGTGATCACTTGACTCGTGCGAAAGATTCAGTTAACTTTATTTTTCGCCTCCTGAATCTTTCGCACGAGTCAAGTGATCACACCGAACCTCGGACTGGTCAAACAACAAGCCATTGGGGCTGCTAAAACAACACGGTTTGGACCGTACAATCCTTTTGTATATTTTGCACTTGTAAAGTCCAAGGAATTTCAGCCACCAATTCTAAAGCTGCGGCCTTTGCCAACAGTTGTACCTTTTTATTTTGTTAATAAACTTCAGTTAACTTTATTTTACGCTTCCTGAATCTTTGCACGAGTCAGTGACCACATCGAACCTCGAACGTACTGGCCAAACAAAAGGCCATTGGGGCCGGTAAAACATCACGGTTTGGACCGTACAACCCCAATGGCTTGTTGTTTGACCAGTCCGAGGTTCGCCTCCTGAATCTTTCGCACGAGTCAAGTGATCACACCGAACCTCGGACTGGTCAAACAACAAGCCATTGGGGCTGCTAAAACAACACGGTTTGGACCGTACAATCCTTTTGTATATTTTGCACTTGTAAAGTCCAAGGAATTAGGAGCCAGAGAAGCATAGTGCTCAAACTACCATATAAATGGAGAGAGAGATGGCGTGTTGAAGCCTGCAAGATACAAGAACAAAATATCAGAGTCAGAATGAAGGACTTGGTCAACTTTATTGAAAGGCGAGCCACATCATAGACGATTGTACGGTCCAAACCGTGATGTTTTACCGGCCCCAATGGCCTTTTGTTTGGCCAGTACGTTCGAGGTTCGATGTGGTCACTGACTCGTGCAAAGATTCAGGAAGCGTAAAATAAAGTTAACTGAAGTTTATTAACAAAATAAAAAGGTACAACTGTTCAAAGGTTCAAGTGCTTTCTTTGCTCTTTGTTCTAATGTTCCAATGTTCCAATGTTCCATTGCTCTCTGCGTTCTCTGCTACGGTCTATGATGGTATGCGCATCACCGAACCCTCCCAATGGCGTCA
>CM059269.1:2768075-2775575 GCA_030347295.1 Setipinna tenuifilis
TACCGACCCATAAAAGCGTATGTTATTTTAAAATGTATTGAAAATTCCAAGCCAATATTGCAACAAAATAAGCTCTGAACATGTTTTTGTAATTACCATAATATAATAATAATAATAATAATACAGTGACAATGTATAATAATAATAGTATTAATAATTAGTTCAGAGTTTAATTTGATGACTTGCACTGCATTGACTCAGCCAAGGATGAGTAGTCCGGACAGTAGCTGCTGACAGCCAGCCTCATCCAGCAGCCACTGCTCGTCATTCAGCTGTTTGTATTCTTCCACTTTCACGGAAAAACTCCTTGATTTCTGGACAGAGCTCTCGGAATCGTTGCAAGAATTTCCCGCGACTAAGCCACCTCACGTTTGTGAGGTCGCGCATAATGCTTGTTGGTGGATAATGCAGTGGTAATTCACGAAGTCTGGAAAAGCATTGTCCTGTCTGCACCTGGCAATGAACCCATTCACGCGACCAACCATTGCGGGCGCTCCATCCGTGGTGATGGACACTAACTTGTACAGTGGGAGCTGAGTTTTGTCGCTAAAGTTTTTAAACGACTGAAAAATGTCCTCTCCTCGCGCATGTTCTTTCAAGGGAATCACTGTCAATAGCTCCTCCTTTGCAGTCATATCACTGAACACCATACGAATGTAAATGCACACCTGTGCTGTGTCACTCACGTCCGTAGATTCCTCCAACTGCAGTGAGACCTGGCCCATCAACTGGCTCCAGCGCAAAGGTTGATGGATCCAAATATTTGGAGGTAGCCCGCTAATGGCTGGGTGATCGCTGTCTGCCGGTGGATGCGTGATGGGCCATCAGCTAACTAGCATGTGCAGGACGAACAGGGAACTTTTTTTTTTTTTCAAAGTTGTATGCGATCTACCACTATTGGCCTCGCGATCGACTGGTAGATCGCGATCGACGTATTGAGCACCCCTGCCCTAAAGACTTGATTGAAATATGATTGGTCACCCTGCAGTTTGTGTGTGTGAGTGTGTGTGTGTGTGTGTGTGTGTGTGTGTGTGTGTGTGTGTGTGAGACTCACTCTTCATATAGAGATAGCTGTGGAAATAGGGAGGTCCGTTGCCGTTGAAAATGGTGACTCTGCCGTTGGACACTTCCTCATCTGTGTCCACGAAGCCATCATGGTCTTCATCACTCTCAATAAACTACAGGGATGACATCATCACCATCATCATCATCATCATCATCATCATCATCACCATCACTCTCAATGTAAACAGACTGCCCTCATACACCATCATCATCACCATCATCATCATCACCACCATCATCATCATCATCATCATCATCATCATCATCATCATCACCTTCATCATCATCATCATCATCATACAGCATACACACAGACATTAGTGCCATCACTACCACTGACCTACAGGATAGATAACCTAATCATAACATTATCATAACATGATCAGAACATGATCATATCCCATCTTAACGAACTACAACACACACACAGACGGACATTACCATCACCATCAGTGAACTACAGGACACATGTACTGTATGTGTGTGTGTCAGAGTGCACTGTATGTGTGTGTGTGTGTGTGTGTGTGTGTGTGTGTGTGTGTGTGAGTGTGTGTGTGTGTGTGTGTGAGTGTGTGTGTGTTCCCCTCACCGAGTCGGAGCTGCCCCTGTAGGAGTCGAGGCTGTTGAAGGTGCAGGTGGACTTGCGTATGTGTGTGTGTGTGTGTGTGTGTGTGTGTGCGTGTGTGTGAACCTCCTACCGAGTCGGAGCTGCCCCTGTAGAAGCCGAGGCTGTTGAAGGTGCAGGTGGACTTGCGTATGTGTGTGTGTGTGTGTGTGTGTGTGTGTGTGTGTGTGTGTGTTCCCCTCACCGAGTCGGAGCTGCCCCTGTAGGAGTCGAGGCTGTTGAAGGTGCAGGTGGACTTGCGTAGCGCCTCCTCGTCCGTCAGGTGCCCCTCCCCACTGCTCCCCCCCTGCGCCTCCTCGAACTCCTCCTGGTCGTAGTCCGACTCCCCCCCCTCGCCCCCCCCCTGGCCTAGTTGCCCCTGGGCCTCCCCGAAGTGGGGGAGCTCCTGGCGGTGTGGGGGTGGGGGCGGCGGGGGCGTTTGTGGGGGGGGTGGGGGAGGAGGTGGGGTGGGCACGTGCAGAGGGGGGGGGTGGTGCAGGGCTGCTTCCGGAAGGTTTCTCCTGAGCAGGTGCGGTGGGGGGGGCGCCTGCATGGGTGGGGGTGGGGGCAGGGGGGGGTTGGACATGTGCGGGTGTGCGTGTGCGTGTGCATGTGTGTGATTGTGTGCGTGTGTGTGAGCGTGAGCGTGTGCGTGTGTGTGGTTGTGTTGTGTGTGTGTGTGTGCGTGTGTGTGGTTGTGGAGTAGGCGGGGGGGCTGGGGGCGGCCCAGGGTGGTGCGGAGGTGCATGTGGGGGTGCAGGGGGGGCATGGCGGGGGGGGCGTGGGGTTGGGGGGGCGGGGGCACATCCAGTCTGCGGATGATGGGGGAGGACACACAGTGCTGAGCCTGGGAGAAGGCCGGGGGGGGGGGGGGCGGGGGAGGGGCTGGGGGGGGCACCTCCTTCGGCAGGGGGGGCAGCTCGGGCGGCAGCAGCGTCGCCGTGGCGATGGGCGAGCGCGGGACCGCCACCCCCCCTCCGTTGGCGTGGCAACCGCTGCTCCGGTAGGCGTGTCTGTCCTCTCCTGGCCCCACCTCCTCCTCCTCCTCCTCCTCCTCCTCCTCGTCGGGCCGGGCCAGGGGGGCGGCTGCGCTCCTCTCCGCGGCCTCCGGAAGGTTCTCCTCGCTGGACAGCGAGGGCTCCAGGGCGCCGAAGTCCAGCATCTCCAGGAACTCGGTGGCCACGCGCGACGCCTCCTTCTCCAGACGCAGGATCTCCGCGTCCCGCCGCAGACGCAGCGCAAGCTCCGCCTCGCCGTCCCTGACCCCGCCCCCCTCAGGCCCCGCCCCCAGGCACGAGGACACGCCCCCCTCCTCACCCTCGCGCTCACGCTGCAGACGCAGACGCTCGATCTCACGCTCCAGACGCAAGATCTCCTCCATCTGACGACACTCCTCCTCAGAACAGGACTGGCCAGGAGGCTACGGGGAGCAGAGGGGGGGGGGGAGAGGGGAGGGAGAGAGAGAGGGAGGGAGAGAAAGAGAGGGGGGGAAGAGGGAGAGAGGGAGGGAGAGGAAGAGAGAGGGGGAGAGAGAGAGAGGGAGGAAGAGATGGAGACAGAGAGAGGGAGAGAGAGAGGGAGAGAGGAAGAGAGAGGAAAAGAGAGGAAGAGAGAGAGAGAGGGAGGAAGAGATGGAGACAGAGAGAGGGAGAGAGAGAGGGAGAGAGAGGAAAAGAGAGGAAGAGAGAGAGGAAGAGTGAGAGGAAGAGACAGGAAGAGAGAGATGAGAGAGGAAGAGAGAGGGAGAGAGAGGGCGAAGAAGAGAGAGGGGGAGGAAAAGAGAGGGAAATAGAGAGAGGGGGGAGAGAGAGGGAGGGATAGAGGGAGGGGGGAAGGAACAAAAGAGAGGGAGGGAGGGAAAGAGAGAGATGGAGGGAAAGAGAGAGACAGGTGGAGGGAAGGTGTGTGTGTGTGTGTGTGTTAGAGAGAGACAGGTGGACAAAGGAGGGAGGGAGGGAAAGAGAGAGATGGAGGGAAAGAGAGAGAGGTGGAGGGAAGGTGTGTGTGTGTGTGTGTGAGAGAGACAGGTGGACAAAGGAGGGAGGGAGGGAAAGAGAGAGGTGGAGGGAAGGTGTGTGTGTGTGTGTGTGTGAGAGAGAGAGAGGTGGACAAAGGGAAAGGCAGGGAAGAGGAAAAAGGGAGAAATGTGGTTGGTATATAATCAGAAGTGCAAGGAGCAGCACTCACACACACACACACACACACACACACACACACACACACACACACACACACACACACAATACAGTGTCCCAGCTTCACTCATAGTCAGTACTTCTTGGTATTAACATTGGATAAAGTTTACCTTCTGGCAAATCGGATTGCCTCGCAGAGAGTTCCTATTTAGAGAGGAGACACACACACACACACACACACACACACACACACACACACACACACAAACATAACTACATTTTAGGAGATTACACAGGAGAAGGGCTGTGTTATGTGTGAGTGTTCCACATTTTGACATTCTCAAATAAAATACATTAGTGAGCATGAGGGGACTTACCTGTTGTTCTGTGTGGCTTGTCTCTTTCTCTCTCTCTCCTCCTCTTCCCTCCTCCTTTCCTCCTCTTCCTCCGCCTTCTTCCTCCTCCTCCTCTCCTCCTCCTCCTCTTCTGCTCTCCTCCTCTCCTCCTCCTCCCGCTGCAACTGCAGACGAATCCTCTCCTCCTCCTCCGCTCTCCTCCTCCTCTCCTCCTCTTCCGCTCTCCTCCTCTCCTCCTCTACTCTCCTCCTCCTCTCCTCCTCCTCCTCTCGCCTCCTCCGCTCCTCCTCCTCCTCTCGCCTCCTCTTCTCCTGGCGCAGGTAGCTGACCAGCCTCCTGGCCAGCAGGGCGCGCTGGTGAGTCTGTAGGACCAGAGCTGCGGAGCGCACGCGCACGAACCAGCCCCTCCAGAAGTGCGCCCGGTAGTGCTTTTGGATGGTGACGACGCTGGCCAAGACTTTCCTGTAGTGCTTCCTGTGTCAAAGGTCACGAAAGGGGTGGGGGTGGGGGGTGGGGGGTTAGTTAATGCAACCATAGACATAAACATAGACGCCACATTGAGCTGGTGGCTAGTTGCTGGCATAGACATATAAACATAGACGCCGCCTTCCGCCTAGAACCATACGTCATCCTCGCCGCCATATTGGATGTGGCAAAGTGGAGATTCTTCAACCGTCTCTAGTATAGCGTCTAGACAGTAGCCTAGAGTAAAGATGCCTCATTCATATGCTGCGTTTAACTGTACCAACAGGGTTACCGTCCAAACGATATAACATGAATATTGACGGGTATTTCGTACACTATTTATAACAATCACATTAAAAGCTATTAATGCTGTTAATGTCGTGCCTGTTTGTTTCCCAAATATATATGTGTGTGTCTAAATGATTGAATAAAAGGCATCAGGTTAAAAATCTTTGCTGAAAGGCGCTTCATGAAGTTTGGTCCATTTACTTCCACTGGTTACATGCAATATGGCGGACACGCTGACGTTTCCCAGCAACTGGCCACCAGCTCAATGCGGTGTCTATGTTTAAATGTCTATGAAACGAGACATAAGAAAGACGATTCTGCTGGCCAAGACTGTTTATTAACTTATCACCAGGGTGACAGCACCTCTGAATTGGCTTTGCGGCCCTCCATGGGCTGTAACTGCTCTATGCAGGCAGACACACACACACACACACACACACACACACACACACACACGGGTCCATGGGCTGTAACTGCTCTATGCAAGTTTGCAAAAGACTTTTACTGTACCGCTTCCTGGCCAAGGCTTTTACTGTAGCGCTTCCTGGGTCAAAGGTCATGAGGAGGCGGGGTTTACTGAAGACGCTCAGGCGGAAACCATTCGGTGATAGAAGGAGAAATTGGGTGTGAAATGATCTTTGGGTATGTTAAAGCATGACAACCCCTCAGTACACACACACACACACACACACACACACACACACACGCACACACCCCTCAGTACGTTTGCTGAGGAGCAAAACTACACTAGCCTGTTGCATTTCAAACTTTTAATATTTTTACCGTTTTTGTCAAACATGGAAACATACCAACTCGCTCTGATGTTTTAACATACCCAAAGTTCATTGCACACTGAATGTATCCTTTAATAGGCACAGTTACAGTTTCATTCAGGACTCTGCAGGTGTGTGTTCATGTCTGTACAGTGGTAGAGCGCACAGCAGTGTGTGTTTCATATGTGTGTGTGTGTAGATTGTTATGTTTGTGTGTGTGCCCATGGTCGTGTGAATTTGAATACATGGTTGTGTGTGTGTGATGTGTAAGTGTGAAAACATGGTTGTGTGTGTGTGTGTGTGTGTGTGTGTGTGTGTTCATGTTTGTGTGAGTATAAATATGTGGTTGTAAGCTAAGTGTAGAGAATGAGAGTTGTGTGTTTTTTTTTCTGTTAAACCCTCATCATTCATGTAACCTTTTCAAAGACTGCACACACATACACACGCACGCACACACACATACACTTTCTCTCTCACCCACACACACAGACACACACACACACACAGACACACCCACATACACACATAGAAACACACGCACATGTGCACGCGCAAACACACACACACACACACACGCACACACACACACAGAGTGCCATTTTGACCCTGTCCTGCAGTGATAATGTCATGACTAGTGATGGCTTGATGAGAGCCTCCATTGTACTCCTTGCCTTGTCCGGTGTGTGTGTGTGTGTGTGTGTGTGTGTGTGTGTGTGTGTGGGTGTGTTCATGAGCAACTGCCTGGTCGCGTGTGTGAAAGACCTCTCTGTGTGTGCTTGGAAGGGTGTACACGTCTGTGTGGGTGACAACGTGCCTGCATGCATACATTAGTCTGTGTGTGTGTGTGTGTGTGTGTGTGTGTGTGTGTGTGTGTGTGAGAGAGAAAGAAAGAGAGAAAAAGATCCTGACTAAGTGTGCACAAAAAAAGAGCTTAATTTACCCCTTTGTCAGTGAGTTTACATCTGTAGACAAATGATTTATATTCAGGCACCAGGACAGACACCTCTCGCTCCAGCCTGATGTCTGTATACAAATGAGTTATATTCAGGCACCAGGACAGACACCTCTCCCTCCAGCCTGATGTCTGTATACAAATGAGTTATATTCAGGCACCAGGACAGACACCTCACGTGGGCAGAGACCTCCCCAGCACCAGTGATCTTACTCCAGTGAGCCTCCACCGGACCAGGAGACAGCGCACCGGACAAATGCTCCACAGAAGCGCATAAGGACCCTTCCTAACGCCAAGATGCCGAGTATCTGCCAAGAGCCAATCACCTGCCAGACTGTGCAAACGGCGCTCCAATCATGTGGCGGTACTGTGCTCCGCTGTACCACACTTGCCGTGCATTACATTACATTACATTACACTTAGCTGACGCTCTTATCCAGAGCGACTTACAGGTATTTTACAGGGTATCAGTTCCAGTCCCTGGAGCAGATGGGGTTAGATGCCTTGCTCAAGGGCATTTCAACCATGGCTAGGGTGGGATTTGAACCTGCAACCCTCCAATCCCAAGACCCACTCCCTAACCACTAGGCCACACTTGCCGTGCAGCGAAGTACTGCATATGCTCAGTTCAAAATAAGCCGTGAGGAAAAAGGGCTTTTAGAGCTTCATTTGGATACAAACCAGCCAACATGTCCAGCCATTACACTCACGCTTTCCTTCTGATCTTGACCACGTCTGTTTTATGTCCCACAGTCATCGGGGCAGAGTGAATACACTCGTGTCTCGCCATTCATTCAGGTAGGGCCTGGTCCCATTAACCCCAAATAGATAATAATAATAATAATAATAATAATAACCTTTA
>CM059269.1:2793392-2798392 GCA_030347295.1 Setipinna tenuifilis
ACACCCACTCCTGCTTTCTCGCATTACCATTACACTGCCACTGATGCATGTAAATTACACTTTTTACGCCATGCATGCACACACACACACAAACTCACACACACACTCACACACACACTCACATACATACACAAACAACATTCAGTTGACGGCAGCGCATAGTTGTTCCAATACCTGAACACTGTGCCTGCTCCCATATATACACACAAACACACACACACACACACATAGACACACAAACACAAATATCTACACACACACACACACACACATGCCTGCTCCCATATGTGTAGCATGGGCTATGCTTTATTACAAACACTGGGTGTGTGTGTGTGTGTGTGTGTGTGTGTGTGTGTGTGTGTGTGTGTGTGTGTGTGTGAGGAAGAGTGTGTCAGTGTGCGTTTGAACGAGAATGAGAGGAGAAGAGTGTGTAGTGTAACAGTAGTTTTATTTACAAATCGTGTTGAAAAAAAAATAAAACATTGTGTGGTGTGGGTCAGCTTTGCCCCTGCACTAATGCCTTCAGTCCTCCCTCTCTCTCTCTCTCTCTTTCTCTGCACTCTCTCTCTCTCACACACACACACACACACACACACACGGTCTCTCTCTGTCTGTCTCTCTCTTTCTCTCTATGTCAAAGGCTCAATTTAACAACTAAATATTACAAATGAATGAATAAAGTGCATTATGGTAAGTATGTAAGTGAAATTAATGGATTTGTGTACATGTCTCTCTCTCTCTCTCTCTCTCTCCCTCTCTCTCTTGCGTGTGCATGTGCATGTGTGTGTGCAGGGAAAATACTGCTTGACTACCAGATGGTAGTCACTGTTTGTTTAAGTGTGTGTGTGTGTGTGTGTGTGTGTGTGAGTGAGTGTGTGTGTGTGTGTATGTGTGTCTGTGTGTGTGTGTGTGTGTGTGTGTGTGTGTGTGTGTGTGTGTGTGTGTGTGTGTGTGTGTGTGTGTGTGTGTGTGTTTCAGGCAGAGGCAGGGATCCGCCCCTCGTTTGAGCACATGCAGGTGCTGGTGAGCAGAGAGAATTTCTCTGGACTCTCCTCCAGTGACTGCTTATTAAATGATTCCTGTTAAATGTGACTCTTGTGCTGCATGAACTGGCATTAGTCTTTGGTGGTGACTAGATCCCCACTAGCACTCACTGAAGGACTAACTGCAGTATTAAAGCAGCAGCTACAACTGCACATGAGGGGGTGAAATGAGGACATGAAGCCCCACCAGTCCCACCTGATGGGTAACAGGTTTGTGCTTTCCCACAACACTGATAGCTGAACATGCAAATAAAGCAAATCAACGACAGTATATTTGATCAGCGTCCCTGGACTTAAGGTCACCCCAAACGTCCTTACATAATTCCTAGGGTATAAAAGGAGGGTGATCGCAGACTCAAAGTCACAGACACTACTGCTGCACCTACTTCTACTATTAGTATTACTGCTACAGCCACTACTACTGCGAGTGACAGACGGGGTGTTCTTAAAGGTAAGATCAGTGTAAAGTTTAAGGGTTTTGCAAAGCAAATTTGATAAGTATAGAGCACATTTTTAATCCAGTGTGTGACAGTTCAGAGAGGCTGCACCTTTCATTTTGTCTGCAGTGTACATGCCGGCAGGATACAGCACAGAGAAAACTACTTACATTTAAATTACTATGAAGAAATTTATAATTTAATATATTTAGTGATATTTTCACTGGCATTTTCACTACTGGTTAGTAATATGTCTTGCTGTGGAATAAGGAACTCAGAACCTATATTATAATTTGTGATTAACAGTGACGTTGAAGATGAGGGCTGCCATCTCACTGCTGGTGCTGCTGTTCTCCATGTGTGGAGCTCAGACTCGGAGCACCCAGACTGAAGTTCAGACAGAGAGCCAGAGCACTGGGGCTGCTGCTGCTGCTGCTGAAGTCTCTACCCAGCTGGACGTCTCTGCTGAACTCAAGGAACTCAGAGACATGGTGGTGGAGCTGAGGGTGACACTCAGACATACTCAAGATGAGCTAAAGGTAATGGATGCTGAAAACTCTCATGTGAAAGAAAGACTAGTGGTCAGTGAGACTAAGGTGGAGGCTCTGGAAAGGGTGAACGCAGCACAAGAGGCAGAGCTGACAGCAGTGAAGACCAGACTGGCTGCTAGTGAAGCTGAAGTGATGAACCTGACCAAAGAAAATGCAGAACAAGAGAGCAGACTGGCTGCCACTGAGACTGAAGTAGAGGACCTGAAGATGGACAGTGCTGCACATGAGCAGGAGCTGGCTGCTCTGAAGACCAGACTGGCTGCTAGTGAAACTGGGATAGACGACCTGAAGGTGGAAAATGCAGCACAAGAGGCAGAGCTGACAGCAGTGAAGACCAGACTGGCAGCCACTGAGACTGAAGTAGAGAATCTGGAGAAAGAGATTAAAGCAGCACCCAAGGTGGCATTCTCAGCAGCTCTGACTGACTCAGGTAGTGTAGAATCTGGGAATACTGACATGAACTTGGTCTTCAGTAAAGTCATCACCAATGTTGGCCAGGCCTACAACAGTGCCTCAGGCTTCTTCACAGCTCCAGTCAGGGGGGTCTACTACTTCAGGTTCACTGTCAGGGATAATCTAGACTCACGCTGGATGACTATCAGGATGTGTAAGAATGGACAGCAGCTCATGTGGCTGGGTGAGTATGACTCTGATGGACTACAGTCCTATCTGTCCAGTGGTCTGACTCTGCAGCTGGAGGTGGGAGATGAAGTTAACATGGTGCTCCCAGCAGGCTACAGGCTCATTGATAATTCTAATAATCACAGCACCTTCAGTGGCTTCCTGCTCTTCCCTCTCTGAACGGAAGAAGATCACCATGATCACTCACTATTCATCTTGGTGGGTGATCTGTTCTGAAATGTTGGATGATTATCATTATCATGATCAAATAAATCCCCTCTTTAACTGCAATCTTGTTGCTTCATCAATTAACACACAAACATTCAAAACAGGATATTATTATTATTATTATTATTGTTGTTGTTGTGATTATTATGAAGAATATGTGGTGTATGTGTGTGTGTGTGTGTGTGTGTTATAGTTGTTGTTATGATTGCCGTTGTTTGTATCTCCATTAAATGTGTGTGTGTGTGTGTGTGTGTGTGTGTGTGTGTGTGTGTGTGTGTGTGTGTGTGTGTGTGTGTGTGTCTGAGGGGTGTTATCTGTAGTGAAACAGGAGCCCTGTCTTCAGATATTTGCTTTAAGGAAACACACACATTCCTCTACGGATACCACATGCCTGTTTAGATACACACATACACACACACACACACACACACACACACACACACACACACACACCACATATTCTCCATAATAATAATAATAATAATAATAATGATAATAATAATAATAATAATAATAATAATATAAAATAAAACATTGTGTGGTGTGGGTCATCTTTGCCCCTGCAGTAATGCCCTCAGTCCTCCCTCTCTCCCTCTCTCTCTGCCTCTCTCTCTCTGTCTCTCTCTCTGTCTCTCCCTCTCTCCCTGTCTCATTCTCTCTCTCTCTCTCCCTGTCTCATTCTCTCTCTCTCTCTCCCTGTCTCATTCTCTCTTTCTTCCTCTCTCTCTCCCTCTCTCCTTTTCTCTCTCTCCCTCTCTCTCTCTCTCTCTCTCCCTCTCTCTGTCTGTCTGTCTCTCTCCCTCTCTCCTTCTCTCTCTCTCCCACTCTCTCTCAGTTCAGTTCAGTTCAGTTCAAGAGCTTTATTGGCATGAATGTGAATACAGTATTGCCAAAGCAGTTATCAAGCACTGATAACAATAGTAATAAATAATACAGAATAGTAAAGAAATAAGTGATAAATAAGTCTCTCACACACTCTCTCTCTTTCTCTCTGTCTTTCTCTGTCTGTCGCTCTCTCTCTCTCAAATTCAAAAATTCAAAATGAGCTTTATTGGCATGACTCAGTTAAGCAGTGTTGCCAAAGCAGACATGTTACAATGCAAACAGACACAAAATCTTGTTGAGTTTGTTGAGAATAAAATAAAATAAAATTTAATAAAAATAAAATAATAACAATGAAAGTGGCATATATTAATAAATAATGTCCTATGATAATAAATAATCTGTCTTTCGCTCTCTCACTCTCTGTCTTTCTCTTTTTCTTTCTTACTCTCCCTCGCTCTGTCGCTCTTGCTCTCTCTCTCTCTCCCTCTCTCTGCCTTTCTCTTTCTCTGTCTTTCTCTCTCTCTCTCTCTCTCTGTCTGTCTCTCTCTCACACACACACACACTGCCTCTCTCTCTCTCTATGTCAAAGCCTCAATTCTCTCTCTCCCAATTTAACGACTAAATATTACAAATGAATGAATAAAGTGCATTATGGTAAGTATGCAAGTGAAATTCATGGATTTGTGTACATGTCTCTCTCACACTGTCTCTCTCTCTCTCTTTCTCGCGCATGTGCATTTGTGTGTGTGTGCGTGCGTTTGTGTGTGCGTGCGTTTGTGTGTGTGTGTCTGTGTGTGTCTGTGTGTGTGGTGTGTGGTGTGTGGTGTGTGGTGTGTTTGTGTGTGTGTGTGTGTGTGTGTGTGCACATGAGGGGTTAAATGAGGACATGAAGCCCCACCAGTCCCACCTGATGGGTAACAGGTTTGTGCTTTCCCACAACACTGATAGCTGAACACGCAAATAAAGCAAATCAACGACAGTCTATCTGATCAGCGTCCCTGGACTTAAGGTCACCCCAAAAGTCCTTACATAATTCCTAGGGTATAAAAAGAGGGTGATCGCAGACTCAAAGTCACAGACACTACTGCTGCACCTACTTCTACTATTAGTATTACTGCTACAGCCACTACTACTGCGAGTGACAGACGAGGTATTCTTAAAGGTAAGATCAGTGTTCAGTTTAAAGATTTTGCAAAGCAAATTTGATAAGTATAGAGCACATTTTTAATCCAGTGTGTGACAGTTCAGAGAGGCTGCACCTTTAATTTTGTTTGCAGTGTACATGCCAGCAGGAT
>CM059269.1:2840892-2845892 GCA_030347295.1 Setipinna tenuifilis
TGGATGCTCTGCTCCATCTCTCCTCCTACGTCAAACTGCTGCCTCATGTGCTCTGCTGATTGAAGAACCACCAACGATTGCACACACCCTCTTCCCAGCAGTCTCCAGCACCTCCCCCCCCCGCCGCCCCCACCCCTCTCTCCATATTGATCAGCTGTGTCCTGATGAGAGTTCATCATGGGAGAAGTTCGTCCCTTTCCTGCTACAACCATCCAGCCTGCCACACGGGCTAAACACAGACTCCCTACGCTAGTAGCCTATAGCATAGAACATGCTCGTGCCTGTAGCAGAACATGTTCTAGCCTATAGCAGGGCTATTCAATTAGTTTGGGACTGGGGCCAGTTCATCAAACTGAAACTAAACCAGGGGCCGGGCAATATGACTTATCAAGGTATCAATTAAAGCCCCCCCCCATGCCCGGTTTGCCCGTGCCTAAAACCAAATAACTAAATTACATTACACTTCGGGGGCCACTATAAATCATCTCAAGGGCTGCATCTGGCCCCAGGGCCGCCATTTGAAGAGGCCTGGCCTATAGCATAGAACATGGGCTAAACACACATACACTACGCTAGTGGCCTATACCATAGAACATGGGCTAAACACAGATACACTACGCTAGTGGCCTATACCATAGAACATGCTCTAGCCTGTAGCAGAATATGTTCTAGCCTATAGCGTAGAACATGGGCTAAACACAGATACGCTACGCTAGTGGTCTATAGCATAGAACATGGGCTAAACACAGATACACTACGCTAATGGTCTATAGCATAGAACATGGGCTAAACGCAGACACGCTACATCAGGGCTGGGCGATTAGTCGATCATGATCGGTGACTGGAGATCAATTACAATGATCAGCCTTGGCCATATTTATTGGACATGATTTAAAGGTATTCTCTGAAGCTGGTGTCATTGTTGACAAAAAAAAACTTACACAGTGTCAGTGTGTGTGGCGATTGTTTGGTGATGGCCAGAGTGACAAGGTGCAAGTAAAGCCGGCACGTGAGATATGTTGGCAGTCTGTGCCTTCAGAGACAGCTTTTAATAAACATGCTCTCAAACTGTGAGTATCAGAGTAAGGAGAAAAAATCCTGCTAAAAATCAATATCTGCCAATATGAGAAAATATATTGTGATAATTTGTTTTCACAATGTCTCCCAGCTCTACTACGCTACCCTATGCACCGCTAGTAGCCTATAGCACAGAACGTGTGCAAGACATACTCACTGACCCTGACCCTGGCCAACAGCCCATTTTCATGGATCTACTAGTCCAGTGGTTCCCAAACTTTTCTGCTGGTGCCCCCCTTATGGAGCTAAGAATATTTTCAACCCCCCCCCCCATCCACCGGCAGCGGTTCTGCCTGAGGTTTCTTCCTTTACATTGCATTTGGCAGATGCTTTTGTCCAAAGCGACTTACAAACAAAGGAGGACATAAGCAAACAGAGGTGTAAAGGGACACAGAGTAGGGACACACAGACATATGTACTTCTGCATAGGGACAGAGAGAGAGAATACTCTTCCTATACTTAAATAATCTAGTGCAGAACAGGGAGTTTTTCCCCACCTCTGTCACCCCTATGGACACAGGCAAGAACTGTCAACAGCACCCCAATGAACCGTCTCGGCGTTACCAAGCTGCAACAAATGCTGTCTTGTGTTTTTCCTGCCAAACTGTTGAAGCACTTTGAGCTACACCTTCTATGAACTACAGTTTATTATTGTTATTATTATTATTATTGTTGTTGTTGTTGTTGTTGTTGTTGTTGTTGTTGTTGTTGTTGTTATTATTCTAGAGAGCAAACATACAGCACATTAGAAATGCATGTCCCAACTCAACCATACAGTATGTCTCCTATACAGTGGATGTACAGTGGCTAACAAAAGTTAGCCACCACCACGGCCATGCTTAGCTGTCAGCCTATGTCATACACAAGGAGAACTTGAAGAATAGTCCAAAGAGAACCACCCGAAAAGAACAGTCCATACAGAACCAACCCGGAACCAAAAGTCCAGAGTGAACCCAGGGAACAGTCTGGAGTAAGGCAAGAGAACTGACTCCAGAAGAGCCTCATGTGTAAACTATGGAGTGGATCGGTCACTGTGGAAGGGATCTACCACTGGCCTGCCCAACAGACTCTCATCTGTCCGCTTCTGACTCTCAAACCCACACACACACACACACACATGCTCATACACATACTAGCAAGCAAGCAAGTATGCACACACACACACACACCTAATGGTCAGGAGGAGTGCATTAGTGAGTTTGTGGTGTGACGTGTATGCGCATTGGTGAGGTTGTGGTGTGTGTGTCTGTGCATTAGTGAGGTGGTGGTGTGTGTGTGTGCGCACACATTAGTGAGGATGTGGTGTGATGTTGATGAATTGGTGTGAGCTGGCGTCTGTGCAGTGCTGAGGTTGGGGGGGGGGCATTGCAGCAGAGGATTGTGGGAGTCTTGCCGTCTCACCACAGGGATCAGAGCGTGCACACACACACACACACACACACACACATCACCACAAGGATCAGAGCGGCTTTCAGACTGGAACACTCTTTGGAACTAACGCAGAGCAAATGTACATGTGCGCACACACAGCGGCGCGCACACACACACACACACACACATAAACACATCTATACATTTGAACACTCAGCCAGGTGCACCAGAATGCTACATGCCAGAATGGGTGCGTGTGTATGTGTGTGTGTGTTTATATGAATTTGGTATGTGTGCATGTTTGAGAGTGTGTGTGTCTGTCTGTGGGAGGGGGGGTGTACTGGTGTACCAGGTTAGGTGTGAGTATGTTCACAGCCTTGGGATAATATATTTCATATCAACAGCTTGACTGTTTGGAAGGCCTATTTGAGTGGACACATAGGCTTCCCACATGACACACACACACACACACACACAAGGGCACACATGCACATGAAGGGCCCCAACATTTCAAGTAGTGCTTTGCGGACAGCCAAAACAGACATCCTATCTCTTAAACACTACTACACACACACACACACACACACACACACACTCACACACACAGGAGGGTGCACTTCAAAGGTGCAGGGCAGTGTCGGGGCAAAGCTTTGAAACAAGGCGTAAGTGCGAGTTGTTGCTGAGCTTTCACACTCGGCGTGACACACCGCTCACTTCGGGTTCACGCGCCGGCCTGGGCCAGACGAGTCGACAGAAGGAGCGAGACGACGGTGATGTCACTGCGCGAGCTCATGATTCAACAAGCACAATGCCACAAGCCATGGTAGCACAGCGCTCGCGGAGACTGCAACTTCCAGGGAGGATGTGGCGGAGACACACACACACACGTACACACAGACACACAAACTGCTCAGAATGGAACGGATGGGTTAGCCAACGGTTTCCTTTTGGCTTCTGACAGGGACACAGACATCATCAGCACCATTGTCTGGCCAAGGAAAACACCAAAGTTTTACAAGAGGTTATGCTTAAAAATAAGCATCCAACTACGAACTAAATAAGAAAATAGAGGCAATCCGCGTTGTTCTCTGCTGGCGCGAGGCCTCTTTTAGAGGAGATTCACTTGGAGTGAGATGACTGTCGTCTGCCCTGTTCCTCCGCGAGAGGACAGGACACACATCTGCACGCGCTGGGCAAACCCTGCGCTCCCCGTGACCTCGGACACCAAGCTTCACCAAGACTTCACCGAAATCTACATCCAGAGTATCTAGTTCAGAACCGCTCTTCCCGGAGAACACGACAGACCTCTAGGTGTGCGCCCGTAGCCTATTTGCTGAGTGTGAAAGTTTGGGAAACGCGTGTAGGCTACGGCACAACTCCCCTCCACCCGTCAGCAGCAGCACAATGGACAGTGGCGAAGACCCACCGAGTCGATGAAAGCACGGAAATAACAGCCTGCCTGGATCGAAACACAACTCCAACCTAACCACAGACAGCCCGACTCTGTGTTCAGATGATATTATAATTACAGGGTTCAACCTCCCACCCCAAAACAAGAGGGTGTCTGGGAACAAGTGAGCGGTGACGGTCCTACCTCAACAAAGAAAGCATCCATCTCCAAACGCCCTTCGCTCCCCGAAAACTGTCACTCCGGTTTCGGTTTCTTCGCGATCAAAGCACCAAAGGTCTGTGTGCAGCACATAAGCGATCAGGCGTCAGTCCCGTGCCTGGACGTCTTCCATTCGGGGGATAATTAAAGATGACGAGAAGTTCCCATGGCACGCGCTGCAGGCTCGCTGAAAATCGCAAATCCTTCTCAAGAAACTTTGTCGGCTATTAGCCCTTTTTCTCTCCTTGGCAAAAAGTACAGTTAGCAAAGGCACTCTTTTAAGGACAAAGACCGACCGAGCAAGAGCGACGCACTTCAGTTTAACAGAGGCTGCAGCTAGGCGTCCGACCGACGTTGCCGTCTGTTCTCTGTCCCGCGTGGCTGTGTGTATCTTTGTGTGGAGGTTGAATCAATGGGACCGGCACGGCGCGAGGCAGGGCTCGCGAGGAGGGGAGGAGCCAGAGCTGATGCCCTGCCCCGGCACTCCCTTTCAGGAAACCACCGGGTCTGCCAACGCCGAATACACACACACACACACACACATATGATAATAAGCCATCGTCATGACGCTTATAATGACTCAGATTTACTTTGTTTGAATAAACTGACTAAGGGAGGCTGGTTAACCGGAAGCTGAGGGGGCATCATCAGCGCTCAAGAGAAAAGGAATGTCTGAGATATGCAGAGTTAGCCTATGCGGTGGCTTATGCTAAGGATGGGGGTTGCTTCTTAATCACTAAAACAGATGGGCTACCTTTTCCACACATTTAAGCAGGAAGTGGACAAGCACAAAGAAAGAAAGAAAAGCCCAGAAAGGCAGACAGCAGACTGTATATTTCGACATAATTTTTAAATCAGGCAGCCAATTTACAAATTCATATATTCTGTAAGATACATTTTCTTCAAGCCAAAAAAGTTACAGCATTCTGGAAAAAAAACTGGT
>CM059269.1:2873392-2885892 GCA_030347295.1 Setipinna tenuifilis
GCTCTGTTGGGCCCAACAGGTATGCTGTTCCTCACTATATTTTGTGTATGGGTGGACCAGCTTTCCTCCATAGCCTGGCTCCCTTATGGAGCCATTGTGAATCTACACTGTGGGAGGGTTGTGTGTATTTCATTTGGGGAAATGCACGGGTTCATGTTCAGGTTACTCAGGTGTTTAGGCACAGTTTATTATTTATTGTTTATTGTTTATTGTTTTTCTTATCATACCCCCCTTTGGCTCATTTGTCACTTTAACGATAAGCCCTCTACTTTCACATTTAGCGTAACATTTAAGGATGTCTTCTAAACTGCAATTTACCTCCTGGAATGTTAGAGGCTTAAATAAGCTTGTCAAGTTAAAACAAGTCATGAGCAGGATTAAACATCTACAGGCTAAGATCGTTTTTATCCAAGAGTCCCATTTAACTCCTGATGATGTAATTAAAGTTAGGAGAAGATGGCCTGGCCATGTCTTTTCAGCCTCATTTAGTTCACACTCGCGTGGGGTGATAACTCTGATTCATAAGTCTGTCCCATTTCGACTTATTAAGGTGTCTGAAGATAAACTTGGTAGATATATTATCATTCAGTGTGAAATTTTATCAGTAAGATTAAACTTAGTAAACCTATATGGCCCTAATGATGATAATCCCTCTTTTTTCAGAAACCTGTTCTTATCCTTAGCTGAATTACCTGGTGGTTATATCATTGGTGGAGATTTCAACTGTACTCTCCAACCTAAAATGGATCGGTCTACAGGGATTGATGCCTCCCATGCTCAAACTAGAAAAGAGATATTTCACTTCATTAAAGAATTTAATCTTATTGACATATGGAGGAAAAAACACCCAGATAAGATAATATTTTCTTGCTTTTCAAGCACTTGTCAGACTTATTCAAGAATTGATTTCTTTTTAGTCTCAGCTAATTTGACATTTAAAATTCTAGATAGCTGGTATGATGGCATAGTGATTTCAGATCATGCCTCTGTGTCATTTAATTTGGAAACACCAAAAGCTTTACTCAGGCCCTCTAGATGGCGCCTTCAATCATTCTGGTTAAAAGACCCAGACTTTTTACAATATATTGGGGCACAAATTGATGTTTATTTTATAATGAATACTCATCAAACATCTGCTGCTGTTCGATGGGAGGCCTTTAAAGCCTTCCTAAGGGGTCAGATGATAAGCTACACTAGCTTTAAACATAAAAGTTGGAAGAAAAAGATGGAACAATTAGAACTAAAGATAAAAATCATCCAAACAGATTATTTTGAAAACCCCTCTGAAGAGTTATTTAAAGAACTGAATGCACTTAGAGCTAAGTATAATGTTCTGTCAATTAACAAAGCCACCAAAAGCCTAATAAAGTTGAAACAATCTTACTACGAACACGGAGAAAAAGCCAGTAAACTTTTGGCCTGGCGCATTAAACAATTGGAAACTGAAAGGACAATCAATACAATTACAACTGATGAAGGTTTAGAAACCAGTGACCCACAGGAAATTAATGACACTTTCAGAACATTTTATGAAAAATTATACTATACAGAATACTCATCTACGGCAATGGAAGCACAAAAGGAGTTCTTAGATTCATTGAGTTTTGCTTCTTTAGACGATGACACTGTAAAATATCTGAACTTGGAACTAAGTGCTGATGACCTTTCTCTGGCCATTTCTAGTATGAAGGGAGGGAAATGTCCTGGACCTGATGGAATTCCCATTGAAATATATAAAACATTTAGAGATAAACTAGTGACTCCTTTATTAGACATGTATAATGAATCATTGAAGAATGGCCACCTCCCTCCATCTCTTAATATGGCGGAGATCTCACTGTTATTAAAACCAGGAAAACCATCTACACAATGTACATCTTATAGACCAATTTCACTTCTTAACAATGACCTTAAAATCCTTTGTAAAATGTTGGCTAGACGTCTGGACACACTATTGCCACAGATGGTCCACCCTGACCAGAATGGTTTTGTCCAAGGAAGGCAAGGCTTTCACAATATTCGAAGAGTTCTCAATATACTCTATGAAAAATCTGGTTGCCAAGACAACGCCATCTTGTCTTTAGATGCCGAGAAGGCTTTTGACCGGGTAACGTGGCAGTACTTATTTGAAGTCCTGCAAAGATATGGAATTAATGGGAATTTTCTAAATTGGATTAAACTAATATATGTTGATCCACGGGCCATGGTTTTAACCAATGGTTTGACTTCCCAGCCTTTTCACCTGTTACGGGGCACAAGACAAGGTTGCCCTTTATCACCATTGCTATTTACCACTGGCTATGGCTATCCGTAAAGATCCTATTTTAGAGGGAATAAAAATTGGAGGTATGGAACATCGTATAGCACTGTATGCAGACGATATTATTTTATTCTGCTCTAATTTGAAACATACTTTACCCGCTCTACTAGAATTGATCAAGCTATTTGGCTCCTTTGCAGGCTATAAAATTAATGACACTAAATCAGCGATAATGTTCATGGATGACAATGAGGCTCAAAACCCCCCAATGCACTGTCCTTTTTTGGTTACCCCAAAAGGCTTCACTTATCTAGGTGTAAAGATCTCAACAAGCATGGATAGGATTGTTCCTGACAACTACAATCCCATTGTGAATAAGGTCACCCAGCTGGTAAATAGATGGACAAAGCTCCCTATGTCTATGATTGGACGAGTGAATGTTCTTAAGATATCAATATTACCTAAGTTTTTATATCTCTTTCAATCAGTCCCACTTGCACCACCATCATCATTTTTTTCTTCACTAAGGAAGCTCTTTTCTAACTTCGTATGGAACAATAGGCTCCCCAGGCTCAGACTATCACTTTTGTACCTGCCGTATGATAGAGGTGGACTACAGCTTCCAAATCTTGAATGGTATTACTGGGCAGCTCAAATCAGGGCAGGGATGTTTTATTTTGAAACCAACAATTCTCCATCATGGATTTCAATAGAATCACATCAAATTAATATCTCCCCAAACTTATATTTGTATTCTGCCAGTAAGAACATACTACTTGGCAAGACAAAGAACCCATATCTTAAAAATACTATTTCAGTCTGGTATAAAGTTTGTGCACACTTGGCGGAACCCCCACAATCATTATCACAGTTTTCCCCCATTTATGGCAACAATGCCTTTCAACCTGGTACATCTGACTCAGGATTTAAATTCTGGGCATCTCAAGGTATAACTAAAGTAGCTGACCTATATGATAAGTCTACTTTCATGTCATTTGAAGAACTTAAATCTAAGTACACGATTCCTTCTAAACATTTCTTTAAATATTTACAGTTGAGAAGCTTCATAAAGAGCAGCCAAGGTCACAGCCTTCAACTACCTCCTCTTTCCTCTTTAGAAAAAATAATTATAAATTCCTTAGACTCCAGAGGACAGGTCTCCTTATTGTATAGCCACCTTGTAAGTAAATCTTCAGAATCACCGTATAATATTCTTCAAGCTTGGAGGACTGATTTACAGGAGGATATCACAGAAGATGAGTTGTCTGAAGCATATACCTTAGCCCAGTCGCAAACCATAAATACGAGCTCTAAATTATTACAATATAAATGGTTGAACAGACTATACATCACTCCAGCCAAGCTACACCGATTTAATCCCAACATCCCAGATACTTGTTTTAAATGTAAACACAGTAAAGGATCTTTATTTCATTGTATGTGGGAATGTCCTAAATCCTTTTCATTTTGGGAAAAAGTGATAGAGGTTGCTAGCCAGATAATTAAGGAAGGGGTGCCCCTTGAACCAAAACTATGCTTGTTGCACATTTATCCAGAAGACTTTACCCCTTCTAATAATGTACAACGTTTACTGAATATTTGTTTTTTGGAGGCTAAACGCTGCTTGGCGAAGGTATGGAAGACAGAAGTATCTTGTGTTTTGGCACATTGGTTGAAGGGAATGTGCTTTTATTTTGCTTTGGAGAAAATAAGTTATACTGCAAAAGACAAGCTAGAAAAGTTTTGGAAGATATGGGATATGTTTTCTGACTTTCTTGAAAATAATAATATTGCTGCAGAAGGCTGGGAAACTGTTGGAATTTGAAAAAATGAGCACCCCCCCCCCCCCCCCCCCCCTTTTTTTTTTTTTTTTTTTTTTTTGTTAAATTTATACATATTATTGTTTATTTATCGTTTGTTTACGTATGTATATATGAATGTTATTATTACTATATTCTCCTCATCAAACAAAGAAACGACAACCTCATCATCACTTTATTAATTCTGTTGTTTTTGGATATTGTGATGTTGTGTGTATGGTATTGAGGCTTTGATGCTCTCTGGGGAGACTTTTTGTATAACTTTTTGTTGTGCCTTGGGATTGGGGTTGTTGTGTGTTTTGTATGAAAGAACAAAATCTCAATAAAGAAATGTTTAAAAAAAAAACAATAAACACAATCTAGGGTTTACTTCCGGCTGCCCCGGAAGCCGTAGCGTCTTTTTAAACCGGCTTTTGCTGGCAAACGCTCTTCTACAGACATAGACAACAAACGAGACAACAAACCTGGTAAGGCAAAACTAAAAAATGAATGATGTTTTAAACGCTAAATGCCCAATGTGTTGGGTAGTGGTCAGTGTGAGTGTGTAATGTGTGTGTTGGGTAGTGGTCAGTGTGTGTGCTGTGTGTGTTGGGTAGTGGTCAGTGTGAGTGTGTAATGTGTGTGTTGGGTAGTGGTCAGTGTGTGTGCTGTGTGTGTTGGGTAGTAGTCATGTGTGAGTGTGTAATGTGTGTGTTGGGTAGTGGTCAGTGTGTGTGCTGTGTGTGTTGGGTAGTAGTCATGTGTGAGTGTGTAATGTGTGTGTTGGGTAGTGGTCAGTGTGTGTGCTGTGTGTGTTGGGTAGTGGTCAGTGTGTGTAATGTGTGTGTTGGGTAGTGGTCAGTGTGTGTAATGTGTGTGTTGGGTAGTGGTCAGTGTGTGTGCTGTGTGTGTTGGGTAGTGGTCAGTGTGTGTGCTGTGTGTGTTGGGTAGTGGTCAGTGTGAGTGTGTAATGTGTGTTGGGTAGTGGTCAGTGTGTGTAATGTGTGTTGGGTAGTGGTCAGTGTGTGTAATGTGTGTGTTGGGTAGTGGTCAGAGTGAGTATGAGCCACACGGCTTTCTCAACCACTCCCTTCCCTCAGAGACAAGGGGCACACCCACCCTGTGTGTGTGTGTGTGTGACTGTGTACTTGTGTTTGCATGAATGCATGCATGCATTTGTGTGTGTGCATTGGTGTGTGCATGCATATATATATATATATATATATATATATATATATATATATATATATATATATATATATATATATATGTGTGTGTGTGTGTGTGTGTGTGTGTGTGTGTGTGTGTGTGTGACTGTGTACTTGTGTTTGCATGCATGCATTTGTGTGTGTGTTTGTGTGTGTGCATGGGTGTGTGCATGCATATATATATATATATATATATATATATATATATATATATATATATATATATATATATATGTGTGTGTGTGTGTGTGTGTGTGTGTGTGTGTGTGTGTGTGTATGTGTGTGTTTGTGTGTGTGTGTGTCCATGCATGTGTGTGTGTGTGTGTGTGTACTTGTGTTTGCATGCATGCATTTGTGTTTGTGTGCATACATGCATGTGTGTGTGTGTGTGCGTTCATGCATGTGTGTGTGTGTGTGTGTGTGTGTCTGTGTGCTTGTGTTTACATGCATGCATATGTGTGTGTGTGTGTGTGTGTGTGTGTGTGCATGCATGCGTGTGTGTGTGTGTACTTGTGTTTGTATGCATGCATTTGTGTTTGTGTGCATGCATGTGTGTGTGTGTGTGTGTGTGTGGGAGAGGGAGGGAGAGAATAAAAAGAGAGAGAGGGAGGGGGAGAGAGAATGAAAGAGAGAGAGAGGGAGAGAGAGAATGAAAGAGAGAGAGAGGGGGAGAGAGAATGAAAGAGAGAGAGAAGGAGGGAGAGAATAAAAAGTCAGAGAGAGGGAGGGGGAGAGAGAATGAAAGAGAGAGAGAGGGGGAGAGAGAATGAAAGAGAGAGAGAGAGGGAGAGAGAATGAAAGAGAGAGGGAGGGGGAGAATGAAAGAGAGAGAGAGGAAGGGGAAAAATAAAAAGAGAGAGAGAGAAGGAGGGAGAGAATAAAAAGTCAGAGAGAGGGAGGAAGAGAATAAAAAGAGAGGGGGGGGAGAGAGGGAGCGAATGAAAAGAGAGAGAGAGGGGGAAAGAATGAAGGGTAGAGAGAGGGGTGAGGAGGGAGAGAGGGAGTGAATGAAAAGAGAGAGAGAGAGGGGGTGTGTGTGTGTGTAACCAGTAGGATGTGACACCCTGCAGCATGTGTGAATGTATACGAGTGTGTGTGTGTGTGTGTGTGTGTGTGTGTGTGTGTGTGTCTGTGTGTGCACGCGCATGTGTATGTCTGTGTGTGTGTGTGCGCGTGCGTGTGTGTGTGTGTGTACATGTGCGTGTGTGTGTGTGACCATTCAGCTTCTGCAGCCCTAGCGATTGCTTAAGCCTATTTATTTATTTATTTATTTCCCTTAAAATGTACATTCTGAAGTGTGTGTGCGCATGGGGGGGTGAAGTGAGGACATGAAGCCCCACCAGTCCCACCTGTGTGTGTGTGTGTGTGTGTGTGTGTGTGTGTGTGTGTGTGTGTGTGTGTGTGTGTGTTTGTGTGGTGTGTGTGTGTGTGCACATGAGGGGTTAAATGAGGACATGAAGCCCCACCAGTCCCACCTGTGTGTGTGTGTGTGTGTGTGTGTGTGTGTGTGTGTGTGTGTGTGTGTGTGCACATGAGGGGTTAAATGAGGACATGAAGCCCCACCAGTCCCACCTGATGGGTAACAGGTTTGTGCTTTCCCACAACACTGATAGCTGAACACACACATACACGTCCTGGAAAGATGACATCAAATACAGTCTATCTGATCAGCGTCCCTGGACTTAAAGTCACCCCAAAAGGGCTCAACAGATACCCACTAACTAGGGTTTAAACGAACTACAAGGTATAAAGCAGGGTGCCAACACACACACACTCAGGGTGCTCACACACACACACAAAGTCAGCGTGCTCACACACACACTCAGGGTGCCCACACATACACACACACACTCAGGGTGCTCACACACACACACACACACACTCAGGGTGCCCACACACACACTCAGGGTGCCCACACACACACTCAGGGTGCTCACACACCCACACTCAGGGTGCTCACACACACGCACTCAGGGTGCTCACACACACACTCATGGTCACACACACTTCAGCTGGTGTCACTGCTACTGTTAGCATTACAGCTCCAGCTACGACTGCTATCACCACTGCCTACAGTCTCATAAGGGGTTAAATATCTTTATTATTACATGATATACTACTGATATAATTTCATTAGGGGGTAAATATCTTTATTATTACATGATATACTACTGATATAGTTTCATTAGGGGGTAAATATCTTCATTATTACATGATATACTACTGATATAGTTTCATTAGGGGGTTAAATATCTTTATTATTACATGGTATACTACTGATATAATCCTGTATAATAACAATCATCATCATAATCACACAAATGAATGAAGGTGAGGCTGAGAGAGAGAGAAAAGAGGAAAGGGAGGGAAAGGGAGAGGAGGAAGAGAGGGAAAAGAGAGGGAGTGAGAGGAGAGAGAGAGAATGAGGGTACACACAGATATACAGTACACACACGTGTGTGTGTGTGCGTGTGTGTGTCTGTGTGTGTGTGTGTGTGTGTGTGTGTGTATGTGTGTGTGTGTGTGTGTGTGTGTGTTTACCTCCAGGTAAGAGCTCTGTATGGCAGTAGGCCAGGCCCCTGGTCACAGAGTGGGAGAAGCGACAGCAGCTGACCCAATCACCAGTCTGCAGACTCAGGTACCGACACAGAGAACCCTGAGAGAGAGAGAGAGAGAGAGAGAGAGGTAGAGATGTAGGGAGAGAGAGAGAGACAGAGACAGAGACAGAGATAGAGGGGGGGGGGCAGAGGCAGAGGGAGAGGGAGAAGGAGAGGGAGAGAGACAGAGGGAGAGAGGTAAGGAGAGAGAGAGTGTGTGTGAGAGAGAGAGAGACAGAGGGAGAGAGGGAAGGAGAGAGTGTGAGAGAGATGGGGGGGGCAGAAAGAGGGAGAAAGTGAATAAGTGCACATACAAATAAACACACAGAAATACACATACACACAGAAGAACCCAATCAAACACACACACACACACACACACACACACACACACACACACACACACACACACATACACACACACACACACACACACAGGGGCACACAGGTGAGGAGCTGGGTGTGTGTGTGTGTGTGTGTGTGTGTGTGGCCCGAAGTACCTTGCAGTCAGTGTGTGCAGCCCTAGAGGTTTTTAACCCTTTCCTCTTTGGTTTAAAATGTATATTCTGAAGTGTTGCCATAACAATTAAACTCATTTAGTTTTTAACTCTCTGGCCCAAACTAATGAGGAGTGAAATGAGGACATGAAGCCCCACCAGTCCCACCTGATGGGTAACAGGTTTGTGCTTTCCCACAACACTGATAGCTGAACACACAAATAAAGCAAATCAACGACAGAATATTTGATCAGCGTCCCTGGACTTAAGGTCAACCCAAACGTCCTTACATAATTCCTAGGGTATAAAAAGAGGGTGATCGCAGACTCAAAGTCACAGACACTACTGCTGCACCTACTTCTACTATTAGTATTACTGCTACAGCCACTACTACTGCGAGTGACAGACGGGGTGTTCTTAAAGGTAAGATCAGTGTTCAGTTTAAAGGTTTTGTAATGTGAATTAAGGGTTTTGTTCAGACAAATTAAACTATATAGATTACATGTCAGAAAAGTGTTTCTGTACAATGTCAGAAACTCGATTGTACTGCACTACAGTGTTGTGGAGATTGACAGGCGCATCACTTCATCTCTTGTGCATGTAGACTATTGAGTGTGTGGCAGAGAGAGAGACTGATGATGCACTGGGTCCCGTGCTTAGCATAGCTGAAACACAGCTGCATAAGGACATAAAATATAGAGATTTCTAACTGCCATGTGTGTGACAGTTCAGAGAGGCTGGGCCTTTCCTTTTGCTGCCAGTGTCCATGCCCTTCATCACAGCACACACAATAATGGTTCTTGTTTTTAATCACTCAAGGCATACCTGTGTATCTGTGTTGTGGTACAGAACAGATCATGATGTTTGCTATTGTTTTTAATCCCTCCAAGGAGTAATTAATATTAGTATAATATATATAAAGACCTCACTTATACTCACTCACAAATTACACTACAGCACATCTGCTCAAGATCACTTCTCCTCAGCTCTGATTAAACTTTACGAACATCTTAGAACCCCTATTAAGAGCCACGCCCCTTTATCAAGCACTACCCAATCTAATCCCCTAATTATTACCACCCTGACATCTCCCTCCAATCAAAATCCACCACACACTGATTGACATGATGACAGATTGTAGAAGACACAGGAGGGAGCGGGAAACAACACTCACACATATAGGCACACACACACACACACACACACACACACACACACACACACACACACACACACACACACACAGGGAGAACAAGGAGGAACACAGGGCACTGTTCTATTGAAAGGCAGGCAGCCTTTGTGCTACAATATATGTATGATACAGTAGATATTTAGTGATATATTTATAAATTTTGATTTTACTAACTAAAATGTAGCATCTCTTTCTGTGATATGGGGAACTCACATCGTGTTATATCATTTTTGTTTAACAGTGAATTTGAAGATGAGGGCTGCCATCTTACTGCTGGTGCTGCTGTTCTCCATGTGTGGAGCTCAGACTCGGAGCACCCAGACTGAAGTTCAGACAGAGAGCCAGAGCACTGGGGCTGCTGCTGCTGCTGAAGTCTCTACCCAGCTGGACGTCTCTGCTGAGCTCAAGGAACTCAGAGACATGGTGGTGGAGCTGAGGGTGCTGCTGACTGTCACTCAGAATGAGCTACAGAACACCAAAGCAGAGGTGGAGAATTTGAAGAAGGAAAATGCAGCACAAGAGGCAGAGCTGACAGCAGTGAAGAGCAGACTGGCTGCTAGTGAAGCCGAAGTGACTTATCTGAGGAGGGAAACTGGATTACTGACAAATGATGTGTTGTTAGTTTATGAGAGAGTTGCAGACACTGAGACTGACATGGAGCAGGTGAAGAAAGACACTGCGGCACAACACACAGACCTGACCACTATGAAGACCGAAGTGATGAACCTGACCAAGGAAAATGCAGCACAAGAGACCAGACTGGCTGCCACTGAGATTGAAGTAGAGGACCTGAAGGTGGAAAATGCAGCACAAGAGACTAAGGTGGAGGCTCTGGAGAAGGTGCTACAGGACACAAAAGAGGAACTGAAGACTGAGGTGGAAGATCTGAAGAAGGAAAATGCAGCACAAAAGGCAGAGCTGACAGCAGTGAAGACCAGACTGGCTGCTAGTGAAGCTGAAGTGATGAATCTGAAGAATGACACTGCAGCACAACACACAGACCTGACCACTATGAAGAGTGAGGTGATGAACCTGACCAAGGAAAATGCAGAACAAGAGAGCAGACTGGCTGCCACTGTGACTGCAGTAGAGGACCTGAAGATGACAAATGAAGCCACTGAGATTGATGTAGAAGACCTGAAGATGGACAGTGCAGCACATGAGCAAGAACTGACAGCAGTGAACACCAGACTGGCTGCTAGTGAAGCTGAGGTGATGAACCTGACCAAGGAAAATGCAGAACAAGAGACCAGACTGGCTGCCACTCAGACTGAAGTAGAGGACCTGAAGATGGACAGTGCAGCACATGAGCAGGAGCTGGCTTCTCTGAAGACCAGACTGGCTGCTAGTGAAACTGGGATAGACGACCTGAAGGTGGAAAATGCAGCACAAGAGGCAGAGCTGACAGCAGTGAAGACCAGACTGGCAGCCACTGAGACTGAAGTAGAGAATCTGGAGGAGGAGATTAAAGCAGCACCCAAGGTGGCATTCTCAGCAGGCCTGACTGACTCAGGTTACATAGAGGCTGGGAGTAATAACTTAAACTTGGTTTTCAGTAGAGTCATCACCAATGTTGGCCAGGCCTATAGCAGCACAACAGGCTTCTTCACAGCTCCAGTCAGGGGGGTCTACTACTTCAGATTCACTGTTGCGGATGTACTAGACTCACACCACATGTATATCAGCATGTTTAAGAATGGACAGGCGCTCATGTATCTGTATGAGTATGACACTGATGGACAGTACTCCTATCTGTCCAGTGGTCTGACTCTGCAGCTGGAGGTGGGAGATGAAGTTAACATGGTACTCCCAGCAGGCTACAGGCTCTATGATAGTGCTAGTAATCACAGCACCTTCAGTGGCTTCCTGCTCTTCCCTCTCTGAACAAAGGAAAATCACCATGATCACTCACTATTCATTTAGTTGGGCAATTTGCTGTGAAATAGAATAGAAAATGTAAATCATGATCATGGTCAAATAAATCACTCTTTAACTGCAGAACTGTTGGGTCATCATTGCACATACACCACTAGTAAAAACTCTGGGATCAGTTGCTATTCATGAACACATACATGAACTGAGTAACAATATTAAATAGTGAAAAATGAATACTCAAGATCACAAAGTTGAGAATAATGAAATTAGTTAAAACAAATTTTATTTTTTGAGCATTTCATAATTCTAATAATCACAGCACCTTCAGTGGCTTCCTGGTCTTTACTGTCTAAATCAACCACAATTGTGATAACCCTTATAAGAAAATAAAGCCCTTTTAAGATCAAATCCATGTTTGGAAATATCAGAAAAGGCTTAAATAAAGAAAATGTGTTGCAAACCTCAATACAGAAACACAGAATTTCTATAATGTGTAAATAGTTCAACGTCTTCCCCCTTTTGGAAATGAAATACAAAAGAAAGAGTATATATATATACACACACACTCACACACACACACACACACACACACACACACACACACACTCACACACACAGGACCCAATGTTCCAATGACAAGGTGAGGGAAGCAGAAGTGTTGTCTGTCAGGTTCACCTGGGGCTGGTACCTGGGTCTCTGCTGTGGCAGTCTGGAGCTCTACCACTAGGGGCAGTGTGACAGGCTTTGCGAGAGTGGAGGACCCAAACGCAGTCACACTCAGTGCAAGGTTCCTTTTAATTAAAACACACATGCCAAAATGCCCAAAAGGTCTTGGAAACAAAAAGCAAAACAAAAGGTCCAAAAAACTAAAGCCCTCAAAAGAATCAAGGAACAAAAAACAAGCCAGACATAAAAAAAAAAAAAACACAGCCACACGCACAGGTTCAAGAGCAGGGAAAAAAACAAGGATCATGCATAGAGACCAGATCAGACCAGACCAGATCAGACCAGACCAGACCAGACCAGACCAGACCAGACCAGACCAGCGAGACACTGGACAAGGAACAGCAGA
>CM059269.1:2890892-2893392 GCA_030347295.1 Setipinna tenuifilis
CTCCAAGGAGTAAATAATATTAGTATAATATATATAAAGACTCACTCACAAATTACACTACAGCACATCTGCTCAAGACCACTTCTCCTCAGCTCTGATTAAACTTTACGAACATCTTAGAACCCCTATTAAGAGCCACGCCCCTTTATCAAGCACTACCCAATGTAATCCCCGAATTTTTACCACCCTGACACCTCCCTCCAATCAAAACCCACCACACACTGATTGACATGATGACAGATTCTAGACGACACAGGAGGGAAACAACACTCACACACACAGGCACACACACACACACACACACACACACACACACACAGCAGAGCTGACAGCAGTGAAGACCAGACTGGCTGCTAGTGAAGCTGAAGTGATGAATCTGAAGAATGACACTGCAGCACAACACACAGACCTGACCACTACGAAGACTGAGGTGATGAACCTGACCAATGAAAATGCAGAACAAGAGAGCAGACTGGCTGCCACTGTGACTGCAGTAGAGGACCTGAAGATGACAAATGAAGCCACTGAGATTGATGTAGAAGACCTGAAGATGGACAATGCAGCACATGAGCAAGAACTGACAGCAGTGAACACCAGACTTGCTGCTAGTGAAGCTGAGGTGATGAACCTGACCAAGGAAAATGCAGAACAAGAGACCAGACTGGCTGCCACTCAGACTGAAGTAGAGGACCTGAAGATGGACAGTGCAGCACATGAGCAGGAGCTGGCTGCTCTGAAGACCAGACTGGCTGCTAGTGAAACTGGGATAGACGACCTGAAGGTGGAAAATGCAGCACAAGAGGCAGAGCTGACAGCAGTGAAGACCAGACTGGCAGCCACTGAGACTGAAGTAGAGAATCTGGAGAACGAGATTAAAGTACCACCCAAGGTGGCATTCTCAGCAGCTCTGACTGACTCTGGCTACATACAGTCTGGGAGTAATGACTTAAACTTGGTCTTCAGTAAAGTCATCACCAATGTTGGAAAGGCCTACAGCAGCACAACAGGCTTCTTCACAGCTCCAGTCAGGGGGGTCTACTACTTCAGGTTCACTGTTATGGATGCACTAAACTCACGCTACATGCATATCATGATGTTTAAGAATAGACAGCGGATCATGTTTCTAGATGAGTATGACACTGATGGACATAACTCATATCTGTCTGGTGGTCTGACTCTGCAGCTGGTGGTGGGAGATGTAGTTAACATGGTACTCCCAGCAGGCTACAGGCTCTTTGATAATTCTCGTAATTACTGCACCTTCAGTGGCTTCCTGCTCTTCCCTCTCTGAACGGAAGAAAATCATCATGATCACTCACTATTCATTTCATTGGGCAATTTGCTGTGAAATAGAATAGAAAATGTAAATCATGATCATGGTCAAATAAATCACTCTTTAACTGCAGATCTGTTGGGTCATCATTGCACATACACCACTAGTAAAAACTCTGGGATCAGTTGCTATTCATGAACACATACATGAACTGAGTAACATTATCAAATAGTGAGAAATGAATACTCAAGATCACAAAGTTGAGGATAACGAAATTAGTTAAAACAATTTTTTTTTGTATCAACTTCAACAATATAGTCATAGATAGATAGATAACCTTGTATTGTTTATTCAGTGGAAATTTGGTTTGACAGCTCAATACAGCACATGGATTATCTATCCTTAAGCAGCCTGCATATCAGGGTGTTGGACACGGACAGGGGCTCATGTGACTAGCTGACTATGACACCAGTGGTCTGACTCTGCAGCTGGAGGTGGGAGATGAAGTTAACATGGTACTCCCAGCAGGCTACAGGCTCTTTGATAATTCAAATAATTACAGCACCTTCAGTGGCTTCCTGCTCTTTACTCTCTTAACACAAGAAGAAAATCACCATGACCACTATATTTTGGTGGGCAATTAACTGTGGAATGATGGATGATTTAAATAATTATAATGATCAAATAAATCACTCCTTACCTGCAGATATGCTATCATTGCACATTCACCACTAGCAATAAAAACTCTGGGATCAGTGACATGTGTCCTTGCTATCCATGAACACATACATGAACTGAGCAGCAATAGGAAATAGTGGAAAATGAATACACAAAACCACAAGGTTGAGCATAATGAACTTAGTTAAAATAACTTTCGCATCTTCAAAACTGTTCTTTTATAAAATGTGTCTTCTTGAAAAAAAGACATTTCTATAAGGCCCCAATATTAGTATATTTAGGTGAGTATGACAGTGATGGACAACCCTCCTATCTGTCCAGTGGTGTGACTCTGCAGCTGGAGGTGGGAGAGGAAGTTGCACCTTCAGTGGCTTCCTGCTCTTCCCTCTCTGAATGGAGAAAACAGCTCACCATGGTGTGGTCAGATAATAAATAATGTGCTTCATGTTTATGAATAAATAAAGCACTTTTAAATGCACATCGCTGTGTGGTAATACTTCACAATGATTACTCTGTGCTTAAACTGCCATCTACCCTTTCTGGGTTTTG
>CM059269.1:2895892-2900892 GCA_030347295.1 Setipinna tenuifilis
ACATGATATACTACTGATATAGTTTCATTAGGGGGTAAATATCTTCATTATTACATGATATACTACTGATATAATGCTGTATAATAACAATCATCATCATAATCACACAAATGAATGAAGGTGAGGCTGAGAGAGAGACAGAAGAGGAAAGGGAGGGAAAGGCAGAGGAGGAAGAGAGGGAAAAGAAGAGAAGGAGTGACACACAGACACACAGATATACAGTACACACCCATGTGTGTGCGTGTGTGTGTGTGTGTGTGTGTGAGAGAGAGTGTGTGTGTGTTTACCTTCAGGTAAGAGCTCTGTATGGCAGTAGGCCAGGCCCCTGGTCACAGAGTGGGACAAGCGACAGCAGCTGACCCAATCACCAGTCTGCAGACTCAGGTACCGACACAGAAAACCCTGACAGAGACAGAGACAGTGTGAAAGAGAGAGAGAGAGAGAGAGAGAGGGAGGGAGGGAGAGAGGGCAAAAGAGAGAGAGAGAGGGAGAGAGAGGGAGAGAGAGAGGGGGGAAGAGAAAGAGACAGAGAGGGGAAGAAAGAGAGAGATGGAGAGGGAGAGAGAGAGAGAGAGAGAGAGAGATGGAGAGGGAGAGAGAGAGAGAGGGAGGGAGAGAGAGAGAAGAAGAGAGGGAAGGGAAGGGAAGCAAGAGAGAAAGAGGGAGAGAGAAAGACAGATGGAGACAGAGAGAGAGAAAGAGAGACAGAGGGAGAGAGGGAAGGAGAGAGTTTGACAGAAAGTGGGAGAAAGAGGGAGAACGTGAATACCTGTACATACAAATAAACACACAAAAATACACTTGTGCACAGATATACACACTAAAACACACAGAGACAGAGACAGACAGACAGACACACACACACACACACACACACACACACACACACACACACACACACACACACACACAGGGGCACACAGGTGAGGAGCTGTGTGTGTGTGTGTGTGTGTGTGGCCCGAAGTGGCCCGAAGTACCTTGCAGTCAGTGTGTGCAGCCCTAGAGGTTTTTAACCCTTTCCTCTTTGGTTTAAAATGTATATTCTGAAGTGTTGCCGTAACAATTAAAGTCATTTAGTTTTTAACTCTCTGGCCCAAACTAATGAGGAGTAAAATGAGGACTTGAAGCCCCACCAGTCCCACCTGATGGGTAACAGGTTTGTGCTTTCCCACAACACTGATAGCTGAACACACAAATAAAGCAAATCAAGACAGTATATTTGATCAGCGTCCCTGGACTTAAGGTCACCGCAAACGTCCTTACATAATTCCTAGGGTATAAAAAGAGGGCGATCGCAGACTCAAAGTCACAGACACTACTGCTGCACCTACTTCTACTATTAGTATTACTGCTACAGCCACTACTACTGCGAGTGACAGACGGGGTGTTCTGAAAGGTAAGATCAGTGTTCAGTTTAAAGGTTTTGTAATGTGAATTACGTTTTTTGTTTAGAAAAATTAAATTATATAGATTACATGTCAGAAAAGTTTTACTGTACAATGTCAGAAACTGCAGCTCTCTATTGTACTGCACTACAGTGTTGTGGAGATTGACAGGTGCATCACTTCATCTCTTGTGCATGTAGACTATTGAGTGTGTGGCAGAGAGAGAGAGAGAGACTGATGATGCACTGGGTCCCGTGCTTAGCATAGCTGAAACACAGCTGCATAAGGACATAAAAAATAGAGATTTCTAACTGCCATGTGTGTGACAGTTCAGAGAGGCTGGGCCTTTCCTTTTGCTGCCAGTGTCCATGCCCTTCATCACAGCACACACAATAATAATAATAATAATAATAATAATAATAATAATAATAACCTTTACTTGTATAGCACAGTTCATACATGCAAGATGCAGCTCAAAGTGCTTCACAGTTTGGCAAGGTTACAAACAAAACAGCATTAGCCACAACAACGCAATGCCCCTTTGATGCAGGCTCTTGCGTGAGCACATGCAAAAGTCCGTAGGGGCAACAGGGGTGAGGAAAAACTCCCTGAATTGTATGTGGTTGAATCAAACCGGGAAAAAAAAAGGAAGAAACCTCAGGCAGAACCGCGTCCCCTAGGGAAGCCCTTCTGCCGGGGCTGTGGTAGACTGGGGGTGGGTGGTAGTCCTCGTGGGGGTGAAGTAGTGGTTGCTGTGGGTCTGTTTGGGTGGAGGGTGAAAAGGGGGACTTTGGAGGGGGGGGGGGCGTTGTGCGACTGCTGTTGGTCTGGGTGCTTGGGGCTTGGTCTGGGTGCTTGGGGATGGGGATGGGGGGGGGGGGGTGGAGAGTCCTCGGTAGGGCCGTTAGGTGTAGGCGAGGCTGAACAGATGAGTCTTGAGTTGCTTTTTGAAGGCGTCGACGGACTCGGCTTCTCTAATGTGTTGTGGTAGGGCGTTCCATCTTCTTGGGGCGTGGTATGAGAAGGCTGCTTCCCCGATCCTTTTGGGTGGAGCTTCTGGGACCCTCAGGAGGCCAGCTTCGGTGGATCTGAGGGCTCGTACAGGGATATAAGCAGAGAGTGTGTCAGTGATATAGCAGGGGGCAAAACCATTTATAGCCTTGAATACTAACAGGAGTATTTTAAACTCAATTCTATAGGAGACAGGCAGCCAGTGGAGTTGAGCTAATATGGGGGTGATATGATCCCTTCTTCTAGTTTTTGTTAGTAACCTAGCAGCTGAGTTTTGAATAAGCTGTAGTTTCTCAATTGACTTTTTGGGGAGGCCTGCAAATAAGGCATTACAGTAATCTAGTCTACTTGAGATAAATGCATGTATCAGTTTTTCAGCGTCCTGCTGGGTTAAGAACGGGCGAACTTTTGCGATATTTCTAAGGTGGAAGTAGGCGGTTTTTGTTAGTTTATTAATATGAGGTTCAAAGTTTAGGTCAGAGTCCAGGGTCACTCCTAGGCTTGTCACCTTTTCTCTGACATGTTGGTTAAGGTTTCCTAGGTTAGAGTAGAGCGCCTCGCGTTTGTCTCTGGGGCCAAGAAGCAGAACTTCTGTTTTGTCCTCATTTAATTTTAGAAAATTATTGTTCATCCAATGTGTAATAGCTGTTAGGCAGGAGGTTAGAGTGTGTAGGGCAGTAATAATGGTTCTTGTTTTTAATCACTCAAGGCCTACCTGTGTATCTGTGTTGTACAGGACAGATCATGATGTTTGCTATTGTTTTTAATCCCTCCAAGGAGTAATTAATATTAGTATAATATATATAAAGACCTCACTTATACTCATTCACAAATTACACTACAGCAAATCTGCTCAAGATCACTTCTCCTCGGCTCTGATTAAACTTATTAGAACCCCTATTAAGAGCCACGCCCCTTTATCAAGCACTACCCAATCTAATCCCCTAATTATTACCACCCTGACACCTCCCTCCAATCAAAACCCACCACACACTGACTGACATGATGACAGATTCTAGATGACACAGGAGGGAGCGGGAAACAACACACACACACACACACACACACACACACACACACACACACACACACACACCACACACACACACACACACATAGCCTCGGTCCTACTATATATGTATACAGTATCGTACATATTTACTGATGTATTTATTATTATTAATTTTACTAACTGAAAAGTAGCACTTCTTTCTGTCATATGAGTAACTAAGAGCTTGTTATATTAATTTGTGTTTTATAGTCACTTTGAAGATGAGGGCTGCGATCTCCCTGCTGGTGCTGCTGTTCTCCATGTGTGGAGCTCAGACTCGGAGCACCCAGACTGAAGTTCAGACAGAGAGCCAGAGCACTGGGGCTGCTGCTGCTGCTGCTGCTGAAGTCTCTACCCAGCTGGACGTCTCTGCTGAGCTCAAGGAACTCAGAGACATGGTGGTGGAGCTGAGGGTGCTGCTGACTGTCACTCAGAATGAGCTACAGGACACCAAAGCAGAAATGAAGACTAAGGTGGAGGCTCTGGAGAAGGTACTACAGGACACCAAAGCAGAACTGAAGACTGAAGTGGAGAATTTGAAGAAGGAAAATGCAGCACAAGAGACAGAGTTGGCAGTACTGAAGACCAGACTGGCTGCTAGTGAAGCTGAAGTGATTGATCTGAAGAAGGAAACTGCAGCACAGTCAGCTGATCTGAGGTCAGTTGTTGAGAGGCTGGCAGCCACTGAGACTGACATGGAGCATGTGAAGAAATACACTGCAGCACAACACACAGACCTGACCACTATGAAGACCGAAGTGATGAACCTGACCAAGCAAAATGCAGCACAAGAGACCAGACTGGCTGCCACTGAGACTGAAGTTGAGGACCTGAAGATGGACAGTGCAGCACATGAGCAGGAGCTGGCTGCTCTGAAGACCAGACTGGCTGCTAGTGAAACTGGGATAGACGACCTGAAGGTGGAAAATGCAGCACAAGAGGCAGAGCTGACAGCAGTGAAGACCAGACTGGCAGCCACTGAGACTGAAGTAGAGAATCTGAAGAAAGAGATTAAAGCAGCACCCAAGGTGGCATTCTCAGCAGGTCTGACTAACTCAGGTTACATAGAGTCTGGGAGTAATAACTTAAACTTGGTTTTCAGTAAAGTCATCACCAATGTTGGACAGGCCTACAGCAGTGGGTCAGGCTTTTTCACAGCTCCAGTCAGGGGGGTCTACTACTTCAGATTCAATGTCATGGATGTACTAGACTCACACAGAATGGTTATCAGCATGTTTAAGAATGGACAGGCGCTCATGTATCTGTATGAGTATGACACTGATGGACATTACACCTATCTGTCCAGTGGTCTGACTCTGCAGCTGGAGGTGGGAGATGAAGTTAACATGGTACTCCCAGCAGGCAACAGGCTCTTTGATAATTCTGTTAATCACTGCACCTTCAGTGGCTTCCTGCTCTTTACTCTCTGAACGGAAGAAGATCACCATGATCACTCTCCATTCATTTTCCATTCAATTTGATGTGAAATAGAATAGAAAATGTTAATCATGATCATGGTCGAATAAATCACTCTTTAACTGCAGATCTGTTGG
>CM059269.1:2908392-2910892 GCA_030347295.1 Setipinna tenuifilis
CAAAGAGAGAGAGGAGAGAGAGAGACACACACAAACAGACAGACAGACAGAAACACAGACAGACAGACAGACAGACAGACAGACAAACAGAGACAGACACAAAGGCAAAGAGAGAGAGAAGAGAGGAGGGAGAGACAGAGAGAGTCAGTCAGACAGAGACAGAGAGAGGAAGACAAAGTGAGAGAGGAGAGAGTGAGGGAGAAGAGAGAGAGAGAGAGAGAGAGAGACAATGCAAAAAAGACAACGTGTGTGTGTGTGTGTGTGTGCGTGTGTGTGTGTGTGTGTGTGTTTTGTGTGTGTGTGTGTGATGTGTGTGTGTATGTGTGTGTTTGTGTGTGTGTGTGTGTGTGTGTGTGAGTGAGTGAGTGAGTGAGTGAGTGAGTGTGTGTGTGTGTGTGTGTGTGTGGGTGTGTGTGAGTGTGTATGTTTCTATGAGAGAGTCAAAGACAAAGAGAGAGAGGAGAGAGGGAGGGAGAGAGACAGAGAGAGAAAGAGAGACAGATAGATAGACAGACAGAGACACAAAGACAAAGAGAGAGAGGAGAGTGAGAGAGACACACAAACAGACAGACAGACAGAAACACAGACAGACAGACAGACAGACAGACAGACAGACAGACAAACAGAGACAGAGACACAAAGGCAAAGAGAGAGAGAAGAGAGGGAGGGAGAGACACAGAGAGTCAGTCAGACAGAGACAGAGAGAGGAAGACAAAGTGAGAGAGGAGAGAGTGAGGGAGAAAGAGAGAGAGAGAGAGAGAGAGAGAGAGAGAGAGAGACGGAGGGGATATCGATGAAACAGTGATACAGAGGAAGAGAGTTGGGGAGAGAGAGAGGAAGGGAGAGAGAAAAGAAAGAGAGGAAAGAAACATACAAATACAGTAAAAGGGAAAGAGTGGGGCAGAGAGGAAAACATAGAAACTGTTAAGAAACTGTCAGATAATAAATAATGTGCTTCATGTTTATGAATAAATAAAGCACTTTTAAATGCACATCGCTGTGTGGTAATACTTCACAATGATTAGTCTGTGCTTAAACTGCCATCTACCCTTTCTGGGTTTTGACAAATATGAACATCAGCAAAAGAGTTTGTGTGGTCCACCCACTATTGTGTCATTGAAAGTGTCTCTGTGTTACTCCAGATAGTTTGCCAATAAAAGTGAGTGTGAAAGAGAGAGAAGGCCTGAAAGAAATATGCATGAACGACAATGGGAAAGGGAAGTGAGAGTGAGAGATAGAGAAAGGGAGAAAGAGAGAGGGGGAGAAAAATGCAAAAAAGACAACGTGTGTGTGTGTGTGTGTGTGTGTGTGTGTGTGTGTCTGTGTGTGTGTCTGTGTCTGTGTCTGTGTCTGTGTGATTCTATGAGAGAGTCAATGACAAAGAGAGAGAGGAGACAGGGAGGGAGAGAAAAGTGAGAGACAGTCAGACAGACAGACAGACATACACACACACACACAGACAGAGAGAGAAAGACAAAGTGAGAGAGGAGAGAGGGAGGGAGAAAGGGAGAAAGAGAGAGAGAAAGAGAGGGGGGGGTGAAACGGTGATACAGAGGAAGAGAGTTGGGGAGAGAGAGAGAGGAAGGGAGAGAGAAATAAGGGATTAAAAAAACATACAAACAGAGAAAAAGGGGAAAGAGTGGGACAGAGAGGAAAACATAGAAACTGTTTCATAAAGAAGTAAATATCTTTATTATTACATGATGTACTACTGATATAGTTTCATTAGGGGTTAAATATCTTTATTATTACATGATATACTACTGATATAGTTTCATTAGGGGGTAAATATCTTTATTATTACATGATGTACTACTGATATAGTTTCATTAGGGGTAAATATCTTTATTATTACATGATATACTACTAATATAGTTTCATTAGGGGGTAAATATCTTTATTATAACATGATATACTACTGATATAGTTTCATTAGGGGGTAAATATCTTTATTATTACATTATATACTACTGATATAGTTTCATTAGGGGGTAAATATCTTTATTATTACATGATATACTACTGATATAGTTTCATTAGGGGGTAAATATCTTTATTATCACATGATATACTACTGATAGAGTTTCATTAGGGGGTATATATCTTTAGTACTGGCTTGTGGTATTGCAATAAAATCAACTGTTATGACATAACGTATAATAACAATCATCATCATAGTCATGAAAATGAATGAATGAATGAAGGTGAGGCTTAGAGAGAGAGAGCGAAAGGTAGGGAGGAAGAGTAGAGGAAGTGAGAGTAGGAGAGAGAGAGAGAGAGGAGGAAGAGGAGAGGAAGTGAGAGTAGGAGAGAGAGAGAGAGAGGAGGAAGAGGAGAGGAAGTGAGAGTGGGAGAGAGAGAGAAGAGGAGAGGAAGTGAGAGTAGGAGAGAGAGAGAGAGAGGAGGAAGAGGAGAGGAAGTGATAGTAGGAGAGAGAGAGAGAGAGGAGGAAGAAGAGTAGAGGAAGTGAGAGTAGGAGAGAGACAATGAGGGTACAGAC
>CM059269.1:2913392-2928392 GCA_030347295.1 Setipinna tenuifilis
GAATCCAGAAATAAATAGTGACGCATTAAAAATAGAGGGATTTAATTTGTTTAGACATGATAGACGAACGAGGGGAGGTGGTGTAGCTATCTACTGTCAAGATCATATTCCTGTTAAAATTAGGACTGATTTAGGACGTAATGGGGTGGAAATGTTGTGGCTTCAGGTTCAACTACCGTATTTAAAGCCAGTGCTTATAGGCTGCTGCTATAGGCCTCCAAATGCAACAGCAGTGTACTTGGAGAATATATGTGAAATACTAGATAAAGCGTGTGATGCCAATTCTGAAATATTTGTCCTAGGTGATTTCAATATAGACTGGAATGTAAATGACTGCCCGATGAAAGCTAGACTTCTTACTCAAGCAGATACATGTAATCTATCACAGGTTGTTAGGAAACATACTAGGATAAGCAGAAGAGCAGATGGAATCAAATCTGCAACATGTATTGATTTAATTTTTACAAATGTAGCAGAGTTGTGTTCAAAAACTATTTCTATTCCGATGGGCTGTAGTGATCATAACCTAATAGCGGTTGCTAGAAAAACAAAAATCCCCAAAAGGGGTCAGAAAATTGTTCTTAAGCGTAGCTTTAAACATTTTAATGAAAATAGCTATGGTGATGAAGTTAGACAAGTTGATTGGTCAGAAGTACTTCAGGAGGATGACCCAAATATTGCTTTAGGTGTGTTTGACCGTCTACTACTCTCAATAGTTAATAAATATGCACCTGTCAAGAAATTAACAGTACGGAATGTGAGATCACCATGGTTAGATCATGAACTTAAAGTACACATGAAGGAGAGGGATGGGGCTAAAGCAAAAGCAATAAAATCTGGTGATGAACAAGAATGGAACAACTATCGTAAACTTAGAAATTTTGTAACAATGCTCAATAAAAAGAAGAAAAGAATGTACTATCATAAAAAGATTAATAGTATTAGAACAGACAGTAGGGCAACTTGGAACATTCTTAATCAACTTATGGGGAAGAGTGGCAGATCCACACCATCTTATTTAGAGATAGATGGTAATTTTATTACCAAACCAGAGGATATAGCAAATTACTTGAGTTATTATTTTAGTAATAAAATTCAGAAACTAAATAATGATATGGAGGCGTATAACAGTGGGCCTGAGCTATCGTCCAGACTCATCATGGAAAAACTTATGAAGAATAAATATTGCACTTTTCAATTTGAGAAGGTAGAAGTGTCTACAGTCGATCAACTTATACAAAACAGTAAAAATAAGCCACCTGGTATTGATCATCTAGATGTAAGGCTGCTTAAACCTGTTACTGATGCTGTGGCTTCCCCCATTTGTCATATAATTAACTTAAGTTTTGAAAAATCAACATGTCCTGCAGATTGGAAGATAGCCAAAATTATTCCACTACCTAAGAACTACAGAGAGACGTTCTCTGGAAAGAATAGCAGACCAATAAGTATTCTACCTTTGTTAAGTAAAATTATGGAAAGAATAGCATATGAACAAATTCAACATTACTTTTTTTTAAATGACTTGAATACAGTACATCAACACGCATACAGAAAGGGTCACTCCACAACTACTGCACTTACTGAAATTACTGATGAATGGTTGAAAGAAATAGATTCAGGCAATATAGTTGGTTCTGTTTTATTAGATTTCAGTGCAGCCTTTGATATACTTGACCATAGATTATTGGTGAACAAATTATATTGTTATGGTTTTGACAGAGGTTCTGTTGCCTGGATCAATAGTTACCTTACCAATAGGAAATATTGTGTGTACTTTAATGGGGGGTTTTCAGATATGAGGGAGATGAACTGTGGTGTTCCGCAAGGAAGCTGCTTAGGGCCTTTATTATTTTCAATATTTACTAATGACCTACCTTTAGTTTTGAAACAGTCATCCATTGTTATGTATGCAGATGACTCCACTGTTTATGTAGCAGCCGCAACATCAAGCGAGTTAGAAAATATCTTAAATGAAGAGATGGTATTGGTAAGAGAATGGGTTAATTCAAACAAATTGGTTCTTAATATTGAAAAAACAAAATGTATTGTATTATCCTCTAAATGGGGAGGTAGAAAAGAGCCACATTTAAAAGTAAAAATAGATGATAAAGAAATAGAACAGGTCACAGAAGTGAAACTACTTGGAGTGTTGATTGATAGTAGGATATCCTGGACAAGCCATGTGAATGAGATGGTGAAGAAAATGGGTAGAGGAATGGCTGCAATCAAATACTGCCGAAAATATTTACCAAGTTACTTGGTTAAACAGTTAATGCAGGCTGTAGTTCTATCTCAGATGGACTATTGTACTGTTGTATGGTCTAACACATCAGAATACAACCTTAACAAGCTACAGGTCGCTCAAAACAAAGCTGCACGGATAGTGCTCAGCTGCTCATATAGAACAAGAGTGTCTGAAATGTTAAATGCATTGAACTGGTTATCAGTTAAAGATAGGTTACATTATACACTTCTTAATTTTGTAAGAAACATAATTAGAGTCCAGCTACTTTCTTTAATCTATTTATGTTTTCCTGTAAAACACACACATATTCCACACGACACTCAGTAGAGAGGAGATTTTTGTTACCTGCTTATAGAACAGGGGCTGGACAAAGAACAGTGCATTATAGAGGAATGTTCGCATGGAATTCTCTTCCTCAGTTTTTGGTTAAGGAAAAAAGTGACAAAAGCTTTAAAATGAAATTAAAATTGTATTTGTTTATACAAAGTCAATGATTACTTTCTATATTGACTTAATTATTCTTGATATTGATAATTGATAATTGGTACTTGGAGTTGTTTCTTATTTGTGTTTTGTTTCTTTCTGCCTTTTTCTTTACCCTCTATTTAAAGGACATCTGGTAACAGGAAATACCTTTATAAATAAATAAATAATTATAAATAATTATAAATAACTATTAATAACTATACATAACTATAAAAAAATTTTTTGTTTGTTTGTTTTTTCCTCTGTGTGTGTCTCTTTTGGGTGTGTCTTGTTTTGTTTGTATTTTGTGTTTTTGGGGTTGTACAGTCTGGAAAAAGTATGTGTATGTAGAGAAGATAAATGTAGAGAAAAGAGCATATACATATTGGTAAAAAACGATGTAATTGTTTGACCACAGGAAGAACAGTGCTCCTGTAAAGGTGAAGCTGATGTGTGTAAATAAACAATCAAATCAAATCAAGTCACTTTGAAGATGAGGGCTGCCATCTCACTGCTGGTGCTGCTGTTCTCCATGTGTGGAGCTCAGACTCGGAGCACCCAGACTGAAGTTCAGACAGAGAGCCAGAGCACTGGGGCTGCTGCTGCTGCTGCTGAAGTCTCTACCCAGCTGGACATCTATGCTGAGCTCAAGGAACTCAGAGACATGGTGGTGGAGTTAAGGGTGCTGCTGACTGTCACTCAGAGTGAACTACAGAACACCAAAGCAGAAAGGAAGACTGAGGTGGAGAGTTTGAAGAAAGAAAATGCAGAACTAGAGACCAGACTGGCAGCCACTGTGACTGAAGTAGAGGACCTGAAGATGGACAGTGCAGCACATGAGCAGGAGCTGGCTGCTCTGAAGACCAGACTGGCTGCTAGTGAAACTGGGATAGACGACCTGAAGGTGGAAAATGCAGCACAAGAGGCAGAGCTGACAGCAGACTGGCAGCCACTGAGACTGAAGTAGAGAATCTGGAGAAAGAGATTAAAGCAGCACCCAAGGTGGCATTCTCAGCAGGTCTGACTAACTCAGGATTCATAGAATCTGGGAATACTGACTTGAACTTGGTCTTCAGTAAAGTCATCACCAATGTTGGCCAGGCCTACAACAGTGGGTCAGGCTTCTTCACAGCTCCAGTCAGGGGAGTCTACTACTTCAGGTTCATTGTCAGGGATGATCTAGCCTCACGCAGCATGAATATCCGAATGTTTAAGAATGGACAGGGGCTCATGTGGCTAACTGACTATGACACTGATGGACGTCCTTCCTATCTGTCCAGTGGTCTGACTCTGCAGCTGGAGGTGGGAGATGAAGTTAACATGGTACTCCCAGCAGGCAGCAGGCTCTATGATAATTCTGATAATCACTGCACCTTAAGTGGCTTCCTGCTCTTCCCTCTCTGAACAGAAGAAGATCACCATGATCACTCACCGTTCATGTTGGTGGGCAATTTGATGTGAAATAGAATAGAAAATGTAAATCATTATAATGGCCAAATAAATCACTCTTTAACTGCAGATCTGTTGGGTCATCATTGCACATACACCACTAGTAGTAACAACTCTGGGATCAGTGACATGTGTCCTTGCTATTACAAGGTTGAGGAGAACGGACTTAGTAAAAACAATGTTTCAGTCTCCAAAACATTGCTTTTATAAAATGTATCGTCTTGAAGAAAAACATTTCTTTTGTATCTATTTGAATAATTTTGTCAAAGATAGACAGATGACCTATTATGGACTACTCAGAGGAAGTTTATTTTCGCAGCCCAATACAGCACAGTGCAGGCCTCACACTCCACACTCCACACACAGGAGTGATAAATGTCTCCATCAAAGACACACCTAACACCCCCCCTTCATATCCTTCCCTGACCATCCCCACCCTCAAAGAAGAGAATAGAATAGATCTTTATTGACACTGTCACAGGTACAATGACATTTAAAATGCTCACCAGTCAGTGCATCATTCATTACATCTAAGGAAAATAACTTAAGTGCTGCAGTTACAAAAACACTATTACTACATACATATACATATATACAACAAATACATATTTATGAGATAAGCATGAACTATGAGCATGGGACAGTCACTGTCCTACAGTCAGCTGATCTAGTGTCACCCCAGCAAAAGGGACCAGAGGGAGGAGGAAGAAGCTCCCTGACTTCTCTGTGTGTCACCAAAGCATTTCACCACCATCATCTACAACTACACACCAGAGGGGGCTCACTATGCTTCAACCCCACTGCTGTGTGTGTGTGTGTGTGTATGTATGTGTGTGTGTGTGTGTGTGTGTGTGTGTGTGTGTGTGTGTGTGTGTGTGTGTATGTGTGAGTGTGTCTGTGTCTGTGTCTGTGTGTGTGTGTTTCAGGAAGAGACTCTCTCTCTCTCCGTCTCTCCCTGTCTCCCTGTCTCTCTTTCTCTGTCTCTCTCTCTCTCTCTCTCTCCGTCTCTCTGTCTGTCTCCCTGTCTCTCTTTCTCTGTCTCTGTCTCTCTCTCTCTTTCTGTCTCTGTCTCTCTCTCTCTCTTTCCCACTTCAGCTTCAGCACATGGGGGTGAAATGAGGACATGAAGCCCCACCAGTCCCACCTGATGGGTAACAGCTGAACACAGTTGCTGAACAATAGCTGAACACACAGACATGTTCTGGAAAAAGCATATAGAGTACAGTATATCTGATCAGCGTCCCTGGACTTAAAGTCACCACAAAAGTCCTTACATAATTCCTAGGGTATAAAAAGAGGGTGATCGCAGATGTGGTAAATGTCCTTGCAGTAGAATGAAGCACAAAAGTGTAAAAACACACACTTGGGACGAGAGGACAGGTTAGGCGAGTCACGCTCTCACACATGTGACAGCGACGGAGGACACTCCTTGTCGGGGATTCCACGTCACAGACTCAAAGTCACAGACACTACTGCTGCACCTACTTCTACTATCTGTCTTACTGCTACAGCCACTACTACTGCGAGTGACAGACGGGGTGTTGTTAAAGGTAAGATCAGTGTAAAGAGGTTTTGCGAAGCAAATTCTGAGTTTAGTTTATAAATATTAAACTATAGTGTGTGTTAGAAAAGTGTGTAGCATCTCTCTATTGTACTGCACTACAGTGTTGTGGAGATTGACAGGTGCATCACTTCATCTCTTGTGCATGTAGACTATCGAGTGTGTGGCAGAGAGAGAGACTGATGATGCACTGGGTCCCGTGCTTAGCATAGCTGAAACACAGCTGCATAACAGTATAGGTGTGGTAAAGGTGTAAGCAGGGGTGTAGTGGTAAAAAAAGAGGTGGGTTAACTATAAAATTTTGCGATCGGGGGACCACGACGTTGTAAGGGCCAATTCATAGTCGAACGCAAGCATAACGCAAGGATGCTACGATGGGCATTGCATGAAACAACTTTTCTGACACATAGGAGTGTGTGTGTATGACAGAGTGTTTGTGAATGTGTGTGTACTTGTGTGTGAATGCATGTATGTATGTTTGTGTGTGACAAGGGTTCCCTGAGGTCTCTACTCTGTATCATTCATAAAACGAGATACACAATACGTATGTTTGAGGTTTATTAAATCTTAATAAAGAGAAAAATAATGTCAGTGAAAGAATGGCAAATGTTTATTGTGTTTAAGAAATCTAAATAAAGAGAGAAAAATAACGACTCTGTAAGAATGGCAAATTAGGGTAGACTGAGTACAGAGTACAGTTGAGACATCTTTAATATCTTACATGCGCAACATGCAACTGCGCTGATTTTTGCTCTGCACATGCGTATTGACGTCCTCCTTCAGCATGGGAAATTTGAACTTTGTCTGAAGCTGCGCTACGAAGTTATCGGCAAAAGTTTTTTTTTGCAGGCAAGATTTTGACTTTTCCATTTCTCTTCCGCAATGAATATATTCCGATCTCCTTGTGACTCCTAAATGAAAGTTGCATACGTGCAAACGTTGATTTCTGCTCTAAAAATAGACATATTGTACGGCATAGTTGCATTGAAGGACATTACACAATACTGTGCAATGTGCGAAGTGGTCATCGGGGTACAGTTGAGACACAATGAACTCCATTGCTTTAAATGTTACGGGCTTGTCCATTATTATTATTATATTACTATTAATTTGTTTATTATTTGTTGCACTTGATATTAGTCTGGCATTTCAAAGTAGGCTATGAAACAAAATATGTTAATGAAATAAAAAATGGACATTTGTTGTTTTTAAAACTCCTTTTAACACGATACCATAAATAACAATGATTAATAGACATATGCGTTATAGTATGTGACATTTTAAACTCAATACATAAGAAAGACACATGAAACAAAATTATTTTAATGTTCAAATGAAATAAAAATAAAACCATTGCATTTGCAAAGACTCACTTGTCACATTTCCATTGTTTTCCTATGGTGTCTCAACTGTACTCGCGACTGTCTCAATTGTACCCCTGCGATTTTGAGCGAGGGTACAGTTGAGACAAAAGTGCACCTTTTTTGTTTAATCAATTGTATAAAAATTAAACAGCTTAGAGATAAAATTCCTTGGTTACAAAGCAGCACACACCTTGAATATATGTTATGTGTCAAACAAAATTGTTTTTGGTGTCCTTTAATAGTCTAATTTGAGTGTGGAAGGTGAAAAAACTAAAAGTGTACTCAACTGTACTCAGTCTCCCCTACACATACTTACAGGTACACAACACAAAACTGCAGGAGCAGTCCAAACAAAACAAAGAACAATATCAAATAATCATTAAAGCACTGAACTTAACTTTGTAGCTACCCATAATAATAACGTCATTCACAACAGTGCCCACAGAGCCTCTTTGTCTGTTGCCATTGTCCATTTGCCTTCTCAATTTTCCTCCCTTTTCTCCTCTTGTAGTTGACCCTGTTTCATCCTCTCTTTGCCCTATTTTCTTCCTCTCACTCTCTCCCCCTTCTGTCTCTCCTCCTGCTGTTTCTCCTGGGCCTGCAACACTGTCTGTCTCTCCACCACCATCTGTAAAATTAAATTAAAAAGGCTAAGTACACCAATCATGTGGACAAGTATTTCTGCCCAATCTCAATGCTATATAGTCCGGCGGATAGCTGCGAAAATCGATCACTTTGCGATAAAAGCATGAAAATTGGTATGAAGACTCTCAAATGAGGTCTGATCAGATTTGGAACCGTAGGCGCTCAAGATCTGGCCCTTGGGGGCCATGGCGGCCATTTTCCAAAATGGCCACCATGGAAATGGGGAAATGGATTAAAAGCACCCAGAAACATCACATATGTGTACCAAATTTGGTGGGAAGGTTCCCAAAGGGAGACTGATTACATTTAGAACTATAGGCATTCAATATGGCGGCCATTTTGGAAAATGGCCGACAAATATAGATTCCGTAATGATAAAATGAATTGAAAACAGCCAGAAACACAACATATTTGTATCAAAGTTGGTAGAATGAGTCACAAAGGGGGTCTGAATAGATTTAGAACTATAGACATCCAATATGGTGGCCATTTTCAAGTATAAACATACTTCACAAAAATGGCTATTGATGTGTCTTTAAATTATTTATGTGATCCAAATCATGGAAAATGTGATTACCATGAAAACTGATTAAGAGCTGATCTTTGTCTGGTCTCAGCCAAAGAAATTCACAAATGGTGAAACAGAAAGTTCAACTGGCATGATAAGACACACAAGCTAATCCACCACGGCAAGGTGCCAGCTCATTAGGATTAGGTTGTTTTTTTGTTTGTTTTTTGTTTTTAGTTTTTTTTGGCTTTTAGATATTGATGTAGGACTGCATAACAACAACCAGAACAAAGAACAAGTGGCTCAACCCTTCAGCAGTTGTGTTTTGAACATTCATACAAGATTCAACTCACAACATGTCATATAACATATGTATATAAAGATGCCACATTTAATTCAACCACTATACCAAGCCAACGACCAATCTCAGCCAAGAAGCACAAAAACCTTACACTGCGTGACAATCTCCCTCACATAAACATAAAGCAGTGCACTGCAGTGATGCAGCTCTACATTTGCACTGCCTAATACAGCCTAAAGTAGGCAGTGTACAGCTTATATAACAGTGCAAATTTGCTGTTCCTTCAAAATAACTCAACACACAACCATTAAAGTCTAAACCACTGCCAACAAAAGTGAGTACACCCCTAAGTGAAAATGTCCAAATTGTGCCCAAAGTGTCAATATTTTGTGTGGCCACCATTATTTTCCAGCACTGCCTTAACTCTCTTGGGCATGGAGTTCACTAGAGCATAACAAGTTGTCACTGGAATCCTCTACATGACGACATCACGGAGCTGACCTTGAGCTTGAGACCTTGAGCTCCTCCACCTTCCATTTAAGGATGCCCCACAGATGCTGAATTGGGTTCAGGTCTGGGGACATGCTAGGCCAGTCCATCACCTTCACCCTCACCCAAGGCGTGGTCATCTTGGAGGTGTGCTGGGGTTGGTTACCATGTTGAAATACCGCCCTGCGGCCCGGTTTCAAAGGGGGGGCATCATTCTCTGCTTCAGTATGTCACAGTACATATTGGCATTCATGGTTCCCTTAATGAAGTATAGGTCCCCAGTGCCGGCAGCACTCATGCAGCCCCAAACCATGACACTTCCTCCACCATGCTTGACTGTTAGCAGGACACAGTTGTCTTTGTAATCCTCATCTGGTTGCCGCCACACACACCTGACACCATCTGAACCAAATAAGTTTATTTTGGTCTCATCAGACCACAGGACATGGTTCCAGTAATCCATGCCCTTAGTCTGTTGGCCACTGTGCTGCAGCTCAGTTTCAGGGTGTTGGCAATCTTCTTCTAACCTAGGCCATCTTCATGTAAAGCAACAATTTCCTTTTTTAAATCCTCAGAGAGTTCTTTTCCATGGTGCCATGTTGAACTTTCAGAGTGTGAGAGTGATAACACCAAATTTAACACAACTTCTACCCATTTACACCTGAGATCTTGTAACACTAATGGATCACATGACACCAGGGAGGAAAAGTGGCTAATTGGGCACAATTTGGACATTTTCACGTAGTGGTGTACTCACTTTTGTTGACAGTGGTTCAGACATTAATGGTTGTGTGTTGAGTTATTTCGAGGGAACTGCGAATTTGCACTGTTACGCTGTACACTGCCTACTTTACGTTGTACAAAAGTATTATATCTTTAGACTTCTCCCATGGAAAGATATAATAAAAAAAGTAAAAAAATGTTAGGGGTGTACTCACATTTGTGACATACTGTAATTTGAAAAGTAAAAACTGTCACCAATTAACTTCACACCCTCTCCACTGGATGAAATACAGTAGGTAAAGACTATGTAGAATTAGTAGACAAGAAATGAAAACTAAATTCTCAAGACTGACCTCTCACACCCCTAAAAGCTACAACTAAATGAAATTTGGAATGACTATTAACATTATGAAAAGCAAAATTACATAAAAGAAAAGGTGTTACTGCTTATATTCCATATTCCATGGAAGTTAGTTTCCCAGTTCGCAATTGCTGGACTTTTTTCATCCTAAAGGACAGTTCAGACCGGAGCGGAAAGCGAAAATGCGAAAAAAGCGGAAAAAGCGGCCACACCTGCGGAGCGAAATTGCGGAGCGATTTTTCTGATCTATCGACTCCTAGCGACTTTTCAGAGAGCCAGTAGCGACTTTCTGTGACTTTTTTTGGCAACACTGTCCGGCATTGCAATTGGCTGCAACGACTGTTGACAAACCGCATCATAGCTTGTTAGCACAATATTCGCTAAATGAATTACTGCATGAAAACTAGCTCACGACTTGGTTGAGCACAGAGAACATTTCAGAGATCATGCAAGATTTACAATTACTGACTATGTTTCCCAAATAATTTGTAGTAGGTCTTGCTACGTGTGATCCATTGGCTCTTGCTAGCTGAGCTACATACTCCCCCAAGACAGTTTAAAACAACACAACGCCCAACATGAAAAATAAGACCCTCTACCACCTTTATAAACCCAGAGCAACAATTTTAACCATATCTAGCCCCAAATAGTAGCATACACCTATAAATCTGATAGTAATATGTTATGTTTGCATGCTATGTTTCTGGCATACATTTTCCCATTATGGAATCCATATTTGGTGGCCATTTTGAAAAATGGCCGCCAGATTGAAAAACTATGGTTCCTAATATAATTGGATGCCCTTTATGAACCTTCCTACCAAATTTGATACAAATATGTTGTGTTTCTGGCTGTTTTCATCTATTTTCATCCATAATTTTACCATTCAAAATCAAAAAATATTTGGTGGCCATTTTGGAAAATGGCCGCCATATTTAACGCCTATGGTTCTAGATCTAATCAGATCCCTTTTAGGAACCTTCCTACCAAAATTGATACAAATATATGATGTTTCTGGGTGGTTTTAATTCATTTTCCCATTTCCATGACGGCCATTTTGGAAAATGGCTGCCATGGCCCCCAGGGCCCAGATCTTGAGCGCCTACGGTCCCAAATTTGATCAGAACCCCTTTGGGAGTCATCATACCAAATTTGACGCTTTTATCACAAAGTGATCGATTCGCATGAAAATCTGCATCTATCGACCGGACTAATAGCCTTCTTTAAAAAATAAATAAAAAATAAACACACACACCCACACACCGAGAATGGCGGGGAGGAGTGACTTGCCTAACGTTACTTCTCTAAGTAAGGCTAAGTTCTCTATAGGTCTATTATGTCCGTGACATGAAGCTAGCATGCTGTCATCATGACTTCGAGATTAACATGAAATGGCAACTATTTGTCGTTTAATGCGCTACAAATACTGAATTTATGTTGATATAATAATTACCAAAAACTTTAGACTGCACTTACAACGTCATCTGTCTGCCAGAAAGGTAGGCTAATTTGTCGGCACAAGTTAACAACCTAACGTTAGTTAGTGGCATGGTTCACAAACCAAAACGATGGGGAGTTTATCCTAAAAAGGTGAAGTTTAGGATTCTTTTTGGACTCACTGTGTCAAGATATTTTGCTGGTATCAGCTGGAAGGGTGATGCTCCGACGCTTCAGAAATCGCCTAATATCCATTTCTTCATAACTTCACACAGGTAATCAGTGACTTATGTAATCTCGCAGTCTGCTGGCTCCCGCAAGAGGGCGAATTACTATGCGTAGGCTACGCAGTGATAAAACCCACAAGAACTTGTGCAGGATCTACTAGGTGTAGGTAATTGAAAAATAACGGAAAAGCTTTATTAATATCTGTATAAAACAAGAGACATGCGTGCGTAAACTGTATGTAGAGGTGGATAAACTATGCTTGGACGTGCGTAAACTATATTTAGAGGTTCATAAACGCTATTTCCTAAAATCTGGAGGTGGGTAAACGGCGTTTATGTGCGTTTACCCACCACTACATCCCTGGGTGTAAGTATAGAGCACATTTTTAATCCGGTGTGTTTGACAGTTCAGAGAGGCTGCACCTTTCCCTTAGCCTGCCATGTAAATGCCACATAGAGAACAAATAAATTACTTATTTTATTACTATGAAGAAATGTATCAAAATGTATCAATTTTATATATTTAGTGACATTTTCATTGACATTCATTTTGACTACTTTTTTGTAAGATCTCTTTCTGTGATATGAGAAACTCAGAACCTATATTGTAATTTGTGATTAACAGTGACTTTGAAGATGAGGGCTGCCATCTCACTGCTGGTGCTGCTGTTCTCCATGCGTGGAGCTCAGACTTGGAGCACCCAGACTGAAGTTCAGACAGAGAACCAGAGCACTGGGGGTTCCGGGGCTGCTGCTGAAGTCTCTACCCAGCTGGACGTCTCTGCTGAGCTCAAGGAACTCAGAGACATGGTGCAGAAACAAGAAGTCATGTTGGTGGAGCTGAAGGTGCTGCTTACTGTCACTCAGAATGAGAAAGCAGAAATGAACACTAAGGTGGAGGCTCTGGAGAAGGTGCTACAGGACACCAAAGCAGAAATGAAGACTGAGGTGGATAATTTGAAGAAGGAAAATGCAGCACAAGACACAGAGCTGACAGCAGTGAAGACCAGACTGGCTGCTAGTGAAGCTGAAGTGATGAATCTGAGGAAGGAAACTGCAGCACAGTCAGCTGATCTGAGGTCAGTTGCTGAGAGACTGACAGCCACTGAGACTGACATGGAGCATGTGAAGAAAGACACTGCAGCACCACACACAGACCTGACCACTATGAAGACTGAAGTGATAAACCTGACCAAGCAAAATGCAGCACAAGAGACCAGACTGGCAGCCACTGTGACTGAAGTAGAGGACCTGAAGATGGACAGTGCAGCACATGAGCAGGAGCTGGCTGCTCTGAAGACCAGACTGGCTGCTAGTGAAACTGGGATAGACGACCTGAAGGTGGAAAATGCAGCACAAGAGGCAGAGCTGACAGCAGTGAAGACCAGACTGGCAGCCACTGAGACTGAAGTAGAGAATCTGGAGAAAGAGATTAAAGCAGCACCCAAGGTGGCATTCTCAGCAGGCCTGACTGACTCTGGCTACATAGGGGCTGGGAGTAATAACTTAAACTTGGTTTTCAGTAAAGTCATCACCAATGTTGGACAGGCCTATAGCAGCACAACAGGCTTCTTCACAGCTCCAGTCAGGGGGGTCTACTACTTCAGGTTCACTGTTATGGATTTCCTAGACTCACGCAGCATGCATATCAGCATGTTTAAGAATGGACAGCAGCTCATGCAGCTGTATGAGGATGACACTGATGGCCAGGCCTCCTATCTGTCCACTGGTCTGACTCTGCAGCTGGAGGTGGAAGATGTAGTTAACATGGTACTCCCAGGAAGCTACAGGCTGTATGATAATTCTCGTAATTACAGCACCTTCAGTGGCTTCCTGCTCTTCCCTCTCTGAACGGAAGAAGATCACCATGATCACTCACTATTCATTTAGTTGGGCAATTTGCTGTGAAATAGAATAGAAAATGTAAATCATGATCATGGTCAAATAAATCACTCTTTAACTGCAGAACTGTTGGGTCATCATTGCACATACACCACTAGTAAAAACTCTGGGATCAGTTGCTATTCATGAACACATACATGAACTGAGTAACAATATTAAATAGTGAAAAATGAATACTCAAGTTCACAAAGTTGAGGATAACGAAATTAGTTAAAACAATTTTATTTTTTGTATCCATTCCAATAATGTAGTCATAGATAGATAGATAGATAGATAGATAGATAGATAGATAGATAGATAGATAGATAGATAGATAGATAGATAGATAGATAGATAGATAGATAGATAACCTTTTATTGTTTATTCAGTGGAAATTTGGTTTGACAGCCCAATACAACACATGGATTATCTATCCTTAAGCAGCCTGCATATCAGGGTGTTGGACACGGACAGCAGCTCATGTGGCTAGGTGACTATGACACTGATGGACAGCAGTCCTATCTGTCCAGTGGTCTGACTCTGCAGCTGGAGGTGGGAGATGAAGTTAACATGGTACTCCCAGCAGGCCACAGGCTCTATGATGATTCTAATAATCTCAGCACCTTCAGTGGCTTCCTGCTCTTCCCTCTCTGAACAGAAGAAGATCACCATGATCACTCACTATTAATGTTGGGGGCAGTTTGTGAAACCATGATAATGGTCAAATAAATCACTCTTTTATTGCAGATCTGTTGGGTCATCATTGCACATACACTATTAGTAAAAACTCTGGGATCAGTTGGTATTCATGAACACATACATGAACTGAGTAACAATATTACATAGTGAAAAATGAATACTCAAGATCACAACGTTGAGGATAATAAAATCAGTTAAAACATTTTTTATGTTTTGTATCCATTTCAGTAATGTAGTCATAGATAGATAGATAACCTTTTATTGTTTATTCAGTGGAAATTTGGTTTGACAGCTCAATACAACACATGGATTATCTATCCTGAAGCAGCCTGCATATCAGGGTGTTGGACACGGACAGGGGCTCATGTGGCTAGGTGACTATGACACTGATGGACAGCAGTCCTATCTGTCCAGTGGTCTGACTCTGCAGCTGGAGGTGGGAGATGAAGTTAACATGGTACTCCCAGCAGGCTACAGGCTCTTTGATAATTCAAATAATGACAGCACCTTCAGTGGCTTCCTGCTCTTTACTCTCTGAACACAAGAAGAAAATCACCATGGCCACTATATTTTGGTGGGCAATTAACTGTGGAATGAGTGATGATTTAAATAATTATAACGATCAAATGAATCGGTCTTTAA
>CM059269.1:2933392-2943392 GCA_030347295.1 Setipinna tenuifilis
TTTAGCTTATAAATATTAAACTATAGTGTGTGTTAGAAAAGTGTGTAGCAGCTCTCTATTGTACTGCACTACAGTGTTGTGGAGATTGACAGGTGCATCACTTCATCTGTTGTGCATGTAGACTATTGAGTGTGTGGCAGAGAGAGAGACTGATGATGCACTGGGTCCCGTGCTTAGCATAGCTGAAACACAGCTGCATAAGGACATAAAATATAGAGAGATTTCTAACTGATATATATATATATATATATAGTGCATGTGTAGTGATATATTTATTAATTTCTGTGATATGGGGAACTCACATTCTGTTATATCATTTTTGTTTAACAGTGACTTTAAAGATGAGGGCTGCCATCTCACTGCTGGTGCTGCTGTTCTCCATGTGTGGAGCTCAGACTCGGAGGACCCAGACTGAAGTTCAGACAGAGAGCCAGAGCACTGGGGCTGCTGCTGCTGCTGCTGCTGCTGAAGTCTCTACCCAGCTGGACGTCTCTGCTGAACTCAAGGAACTCAGAGACATGGTGGTGGAGCAGAGGGTGATGCTCAAATACACTCAAGATGAGCTAAAGGTAGTGCAGGCTGAAAATGTAGCAATGAGAGAAAGGCTGGTGGCCAGTGAGACTAAGATAGAGGGTCTGGAGAGTCAGTTGACCATCACACAGAATGAGCTAGAGGACACAAAAGCAGAACTGAAGACGGAGGTGGAGAATTTGAAAAAGGAAAATGCAGCACAAGAGGCAGAACTGACAGCAGTGAAGACCAGACTGGCTGCTAGTGAAGCTGAGGTGATGAACCTGAAGAATGACACTGCAGCACAACACACAGACCTGACCACTATGAAGACCGAAGTGATGAACCTGACCAAGGAAAATGCAGAACAAGAGACCAGACTGGCTGCCACTGAGACTGAAGTAGAGGACCTGAAGATGGACAGTGCAGCACATGAGCAGGAGCTGGCTGCTCTGAAGACCAGACTGGCTGCTAGTGAAACTGGGATAGACGACCTGAAGGTGGAAAATGCAGCACAAGAGACAGAGCTGACAGCAGTGAAGACCAGACTGGCAGCCACTGAGACTGAAGTGGAGAATCTGGAGGAAGAGATTAAAGCAGCACCCAAGGTGGCATTCTCAGCAGGTCTGACTGACTCAGGTTACATAGAGTCTGGGAATACTGACTTGAACTTGGTCTTCAGTAAAGTCATCACCAATGTTGGACAGGCCTACAGCAGTGGGTCAGGCTTCTTCACAGCTCCAGTCAGGGGGGTCTACTACTTCAGATTGACTGTGCTAGATGCGCCAACCTCACAAGGAATGGGTGTCTCACTGCGGAAGAATGGACAGCAGGTCATGTGGCTGAGTGATTATGAGACTGATGGACAGCACGCCTATCTGTCCAGTGGTCTGACTCTGCAGCTGGAGGTGGGAGATGAAGTTAACATGGTACTCCCAGCAGGCTACAGGCTCTATGATAATGGTAGTAATCATAGCACCTTCAGTGGCTTCCTGCTCTTTCCTCTTTGAACAGAAGAAAATCACCATGTTAGCTCACCATTAATGTTGGGGGCAGTTTGTGAAACCATGATAATGGCCAAATAAATCACTCTTTTATTGCAGATCTGTTGGGTCATCATTGCACATACACTACTACTAAAAACTCCGGGATCAGTTGCTATTTATGAACACATACATGAACTGAGTAACAATATCAAATAGTGAAAAATGAATACTCAAAACAAGTTGAGGATAATAGAATCCGTTAAAACATTTTTATCAGGGTGTGACTAGGTGACTATGACACTGATGAACAGCAGTCCTATCTGTCCAGTGGTCTGACTCTGCAGCTGGAGGTAGGAGATGAAGTTAACATGGTACTCCCAGCAGGCTACAGGCTCTTTGACAGTTTAAATAATCACTGCACCTTCAGTGGCTTCCTGCTCTTCCCTCTCTGAACACAAGAAGACACAAATCACCATGACCACTATATTTTGGTGGGCAATTAACTGTGTAATGAGTGATGATTTAAATAATTATAATGATCAAATAAATCACTCTTTACCTGCAGATATGCTATCATTGCACATTCACCACTAGCAATAAAAACTCTGGGATCAGTGACATGTGTCCTTGCTATCCATGAACACATACATGAACTGAGCAGCAATAGGAAATAGTGGAAAATGAATACCCAAAACCACAAGGTTGAGCATAATGACCTTAGTTAAAATAATGTTTGCATCTAAAAATCTTTGCTTTTATAAAATTTGTCTTCTTGAAAAAAGACATTTCTATGAGGCCCCAATATTTTTATATTTAGGTGAGTATGACAGTGATGGACAACCCTCCTGTCTGTCCAGTGGTGTGACTCTGCAGCTGGAGGTGGGAGAGGAAGTTGCACCTTCAGTGGCTTCCTGCTCCTCCCTCTCTGAATGGAGAAAACAGCTCACCATGGTGTGGTCAGATAATAAATAATGTGCTTCATGTTTCTGAATTAATAAAGCACTTTTAAATGCACATTGCTGTGTGGTAATACTTCACAATGATTAATCTGTGCTTAAACTGACATCTACCCTTTCTGGGTTTTGACAAATATGAACATCAGCAAAAGAGTTTGTGTGGTCCACCCACTATTGTGTCATTGAAAGTGTCTCTGTGTTACTCCAGATAGTTTGCCAATAAAAGTGAGTGTGAAAGAGAGAGAAGGCCTGAAAGAGAGATACATGAACGACAATGGGAAAGGGGGAGTGAGAGTGAGAGATAGAGAAAGGGAGAAAGAGAGAGGGGGAGAAAAATACAAAATGTGTGTGTGTGTGTGTGTGTGTGTGTGTGTGTGTGTGTGTGTGTGTGTGTGTGTGTGTCTGTGTGTGTGTGTGTGTGTGTGTGTGTGTGTGTGTTTGTGTGTTTGTGTGTGAGTGAGTGAGTGAGTGAGTGTGTGTGTGGGGTGTGTGTGTGTGTGTGTGTGTGTGTGTGGGTGTGTGTGTGTGAGTGTGTTTCTATGACAGGATCAAGCACATAGAGAGAGAGGAGAGAGAAGGAGGAAAGACAGAGAGACAGACAGACAGACAGACAGACAGACAGACAGACAGACAGACATATAGACAGACAGAGACAGGCATACAGAGACAAAGAGAGAGAGAAGAGAAGGATGAAGAGAGACAGAGAGTGAGACAGACAGATGGGCAGACAGACACACAAAGACAAAGGGAGAGAGGAGAGAGGGAGGGAGAGATACAGAGAAAGACACTCAGATAGAGACAGAGAGAAAAATACAACGTAAGAGGAGACAGGGAGGGAGGGACAAATAGAGAGAAAGGAGGGAAAGAGGGATGAAAGGGTGATACAGAGGGAGACAGTTGGGGAGAGAGAAAGGAAGGGAGAGAGAGAAAAAGGGATGAAAAAACATACAAACAGAGAAATGGAGAGAGTAGGACAGAGAGGAAAACATAGAAACTGTTTCATAAGGAAGTAAATATCTTTATTATTACATGATATAATACTGATATAGTTTCATTAGGGGGTAAATATCTTTATTATTACATGATACACTACTGATATAGTTTCATTAGGGGGTAAATATCTTCATTATTACATGGTATACTACTGATATAGTTTCATTAGGGGGTAAATATCTTTATTGTTACATGATATACTACTGATATAGTTTCATTAGGGGGTAAATATCTTTATTATTACATGATATACTACTGATATAATCCTGTATAATAACAATCATCATCATAATCACACAAATGAACGAAGGTGAGGCTGAGAGAGAGAGAAAAGAGGAAAGGGAAGGAAAGGGAGAGGAGGAAGAGAGGGAAAAGAAGAGAAGGAGAGAGAGAGAATAAGGGTACACACAGATATACAGTACACACACGTGTGTGTGTGTGTGTATGTGTGTGTATGTGTATGTGTGTGTGTGTGTGTGTGTGTGTGTGTGTGTGTGTGTGTGTGCGTGTGTGTGTGTGTGTGTTAGTGTGTGTTTACCTCCAGGTAAGAGCTCTGTATGGCAGTAGGCCAGGCCCCTGGTCACAGAGTGGGACAAGCGTCAGCAGCTGACCCAATCACCAGTCTGCAGACTCAGGTACCGACACAGAGAACCCTGAGAGAGAGAGGGGGGGGGGGGACAGAGAGGGAGAGGGGGAAAGAGAGAGGAGCAGAGAGAGAGAGAGGGAGAGAGAGAGAGAGAAAGAGAGAGAGAGAGAGGAAAGGGAAGAGAGAGAGAGGGAGAGAAAGACAGACGGAGACAGAGAGAGAGAAAGACAGACAGAGGGAGAGAGGGAAGGAGAGAGTTTGACAGAAAGAGGGAGAAAGAGGGAGAACGTGTATAAGTGCACAAACAAACAGACAGACAGACAGACAGACACACACACACACACACACACACACACACACACACACAGTTGAGGAGCTGGGTGTGTGTATGGCCCGAAGTGGCCCGAAGTACCTTGCAGTCAGTGTGTGCAGCCCTAGAGGTTTTTAACCCTTTCCTCTTTGGTTTAAAATGTATATTCTGAAGTGTTGCCGTAACAATTAAACTCATTTAGTTTTTAACTCTCTGGCCCAAACTAATGAGGAGTGAAATGAGGACATGAAGCCCCACCAGTCCCACCTGATGGGTAACAGGTTTGTGCTTTCCCACAACACTGATAGCTGAACACACAGACATGTTCTGGAAAAAGCATACAGAGTACAGTCTATCTGATCAGCGTCCCTGGACTTAAAGTCAACCCAAACGTCCTTACATAATTCCTAGTGTATAAAAAGAGGGTGATTGCAGACTCAAAGTCAAAGACACTACTGCTGCACCTACTTCTACAATTAGTATTACTGCTGCAGCCACTACTACTGCGAGTGACAGACGGGGTGTTCTTAAAGGTAAGACCAGTGTTCAGTTTAAAGGTTTTGTAATGTGGATTACGAGGTTTGTTTAGAAAAATTAAATTATATAGATTACATGTCAGAAAAGTGTTTCTGTACAATGTCAGAAACTCCAGCTCTCTATTGTACTGCACTAAAGTGTTGTGGAGATTGACAGGTGCATCACTTCATCTCTTGTGCATGTAGACTATTGAGTGTGTGGCAGAGAGAGAGACTGATGATGCACTGGGTCCCGTGCTTAGCATAGCTGAAACACAGCTGCATAAGGACATAAAATATAGAGATTTCTAACTGCCATGTGTGTGAGTTCAGAGAGGCTGGGCCTTTCCTTTTGCTGCCAGTGTCCATGCCCTTCATCACAGCACACACAATAATGGTTCTTGTTTTTAATCACTCAAGGCATACCTGTGTATCTGTGTTGTGGTACAGAACAGATCATGATGTTTGTTATTGTTTTTAATCACTTCAAGGAGTAATTAATATTAGTATAATATATATAAAGACCTCACTTATACTCATTCACAAATTACACTACAGCACATCTGCTCAAGATCACTTCTCCTCAGCTCAACATATATATAGTATAGTACATATTTTCTGATATATTTATTATTATTAATTTTACTAACTGAAAAATTACATTGCTTTCTGTGATATGAGGAACTCATATCCTGTTATATTATTTTTGTTTAACAGTGACTTTGAAGATGAGGGCTGCCATCCCACTGCTGGTGCTGCTGTTCTCCATGTGTGGAGCTCAGACTCGGAGCACCCAGACTGAAGTTCAGACAGAGAGCCAGAGCACTGGGGCTGCTGCTGCTGCTGCTGAAGTCTCTACCCAGCTGGACGTCTCTGCTGAGCTCAAAGAACTCAGAGACATGGTGGTGGAGCAGAGGGTGATGCTCAAATACACTCAAGATGAGCTAAAGGTAGTGCAGACCGAAAATGTAGCAATGAGAGAAAGGCTGGTGGCCAGTGAGACTAAGATAGAGGGTCTGGAGAGGGTGTTGACCATCACACAGAATGAGCTAGAGGACACCAAAGCAGAAATGAAGACTAAGGTGGAGGCTCTGGAGAAGGTGCTACAGGACACAAAAGCAGAACTGAAGACTGAGGTGGAGAATTTGAAAAAGGAAAATGCAGCACAAGAGGCAGAGCTGACAGCAGTGAAGACCAGACTGGCTGCTAGTGAAGCTGAAGTGATGAATCTGAAGAATGACACTGCAGCACAACACACAGACCTGACCACTATGAAGACCGAAGTGATGAACCTGACCAAGGAAAATGCAGAACAAGAGAGCAGACTGGCTGCCACTGAGACTGAAGTAGAGAATCTGGAGAAAGAGATTAAAGCAGCACCCAAGGTGGCATTCTCAGCAGCTCTGACTGACTCAGGTTACATAGAGTCTGGGAATACTGACATGAACTTGGTGTTTAGTAAAGTCATCACCAATGTTGGCCAGGCCTACAGCAGTGGGTCAGGCTTCTTCACAGCTCCAGTCAGGGGGGTCTACTACTTCAGATTGACTGTGCTAGATATGCCAACCTCACAAGGAATGGTTGTCTCACTGCGGAAGAATGGACAGCAGGTCATGTGGCTGAGTGATTATGAGACTGATGGACAGCACGCCTATCTGTCCAGTGGTCTGACTCTGCAGCTGGAGGTGGGAGATGAAGTTAACATGAGAATCCCAGCAGGCTACAGGCTCTATGATAATTCTAATAATCACTGCACCTTCAGTGGCTTCCTGCTCTTCCCTCTCTGAATGGAAGAAAATCACCATGATCACTCTCTTTTCATTTTCGGGCAATTTGTTGTGAAATAGAATAGAACATGTAAATCATGATCATGGTCAAATAAATCACTCTTTTATTGCAGATCTGTTGGGTCATCATTGCACATACACCAGTAGTAAAAAGTCTGGGATCAGTTGCTATTCATGAACACATACATGAATTGAGTAACAATATTAAATAGTGAAAAATGAATACTCAATATCACAAAGTTGAGGATAATGAAATAAGTTAAAACAAATTTTATTTTTTGAGAATTTGATAATTCTGATAATCACAGCACCTTCAGTGGCTTCCTGGTCTTTACTGTCTAAATCAACCACAATTGTGATAACCCTTATAAGAACATAAAGCCCTTTTGAGATCAAATCCATGTTTGGAAATATCAGAAAAGGCTTAAATAAAGAAAATGTGTTGCAAACCTCAATACAGAAACACAGAATTTCTATAATGTGTAAATAGTTCAACATTTTCCCCCTTTTGGAAATGAAATACAAAACAAAGAGTATATACACACACACACACACACACCCACAGTCACACACACACACACACAAACACGCACACATACGCACACCTGGGTCTCTGCTGTGGCAGTCTGGAGCTCTACCACTAGGGGCAGTGTGACAGGCTTTGCGAGAGTGGAGGACCCAAACGCAGTCACACTCAGTGTAAGGTTCCTTTTAATTAAAACACACAGGCCAAAATGCCCAAAAGGTCTTGGAAACAAAAAGCAAAACAAAAGGTCCAAAAAGCTAAAGGCCTCAAAAAAATCAAGGAACAAAAAACAAGGCAGACATTAAAAAAAAAAAAAAAACACCGCCACACGCCCAGGTTCAAGAGCAGGGAAAAAAACAAGGATCATGCATAGAGACCAGATCAGACCAGACCAGACCAGACCAGACCAGAGAGACAACTGGACGAGGAACAGCAGAAAGACAGGGGGGCAGGAGATTAGACAGAACAAGAGGCAGGTGAACACAGTGGTTAAACAACATTCAATAACACGGTAAGGAAACAAGAGTCAGTGAAGACAAGAGACTGGTGAACACGATAAGGAAACAAGACTCAGTGAAGACAAGAGAGATATTGGGAGAGTCAGACAGAGAGAGAGAGAGAGAGAGAGAGGAATAGAGGGAGAGACAGACAGAGAGAGAGAGAGAGATAGAGACACAGAGGGAGAGACAGACAGAGAGAGATAAAGAGGAAGAGGGATAGAGAGACAGAGGGGGAGAGGGAGAGAGAGATAGAGACACAGAGGGAGAGACAGAGAGAGAGAGAGAGACAGAGACAGAGAGATACAGAGGGAGAGAGAGAGAGACAGAGACAGAGACAGAGAGATACAGAGGGAGAGACAGAGAGAGAGAGAGCGAGAGAGAGACTCACAAAAGGAGAGACAGAGAGAGAGAGAGAGAGAGAGACAGGGATAGAGACACAGAGGGAGAGACAGAGAGAGAGGGGGGAAGCGAGATAGAGAGACAGAGGTAGGGGGAGACAGAGGGAGAGAGAGGGGGAGACAGAGGGAGAGAGGGAGAGAGATAGAGACACAGAGGGAGAGAGAGAGAGAGGGAGCGAGATAGAGAGACAGAGAGGGAAATCGAGGGAGAGACAGAGGGGGAGACAGAGGGAGAGACAGAGGGAGAGACAGAGAGAGAGGGGGGAAGCGAGATAGAGAGACAGAGGGGAAGACAGAGGGAGAGACAGAGGGAGAGAGAGGGGGAGACAGAGGGAGAGAGGGAGAGAGATAGACACAGAGGGAGAGACAGAGAGAGAGAGGAAGCGAGATAGAGAGACAGAGGAAGAGAGAGAGGTAGAGACAGAGGGAGAGAGAGAGAGGGAGAGAGAGGGGTAGAGAGAGAAGGAGAGAGAGGGAGAGAGATAGAGACACAGAGGGTGAGAGAGAGAGAGAGAGGAAGCGAGATAGAGACATAGAGAGGGAAATAGAGGGAGAGACAGAAGGGGAGACAGAGGGAGAGACAGAGGGAGAGAGAGGGAGAGACATAGAGACAGAAGGGGAGACAGAGGGAGAGACAGAGGGAGAGAGAGGGAGAGAGATAGAAACACAGAGGGAGAGACAGAGGGAGAGACAGAGAGAGAGAAAAGATTCTGTAGTCTGCATCCATGTTGAGCTGATATGATCCATGACACCAACATAACAACTCCAGCTTCCCTTTTTACCAACCACCACCCATAGCAAGGGCCCTACAGCCACACACAGTAGCCCATAGGGCCCTACACCCACATACACCCACATAATAACCTATACATAGGGCCCTACACCCACATACACTCACATAATAACCTACACATAGGGCCCTACACCCACATACACCCACATAACCTATACATAGGGCCCTACACCCACATACACCCACATAATAACCTATACATAGGGCCCTACACCCACATAATAACCTATACATAGGGCCCTACACCCACATACACTCACATAATAACCTACACATAGGGCCATACACCCACAAACACTCCTTTATTAAATCATTGTCAAACAATTACAAAACACACATCCACTGCACAGCTTACATTTACAATCCCCTGTAAATTTGGAGGTAGCCCCTCCCTCGTTACACACTTAACCCCACCATACCATCAGCGGTGACATGACACAACACTTCCCCTACCCCCCCACACAGCCACAAAACAGTCATCATCAATTAACTTATAGTAGAGAGAGGGGGGGGGAAGAGAGAGAGAGAGACGGTTAGAGTGGGAGAGAAATAGAGATGGAGGCAGAGAGAGAGAGAGAGAATGAGAGAGACAGAGACAAAGAACGAGAGAGACTGTGAAAACGGAGCAAAAGAGAGACATATGGGGGTGGAGTGGGAGAGAAAGAGAGATGGAGGCAGAGAGAGAGAGAGAGAGAGTGAGAGAGAGTGCGAGAGACAGAGACAAAGAATGAGAGGCAGTGTGAAAACAGAGCAAAAGAGAGAGAGAGAGGAAGATAAAGGTAGAGTGGGAGAGAAAGAGAGATGGAGGCAGAGAGAAAATGGAGCAAAAGAGAGAGAGAGACAGCAAGAAAAAGGAGGAGAGAATGGGAGAGAGGGAGGAAGAGAGAGAGAGAGAGAGGATTGAGGTGGAGAGCAAGAGAAGTGAGTGAGATAGAGAGAGAGGGGTATGGGGGGTGTATAAGTGCACACACAAATAGACAGATGACAGATGCACACAGATGAACACACACACACACCCTTAACTGAGTCAGAGTTAAAACCCTGGTCTCTCCAGGGGTGGAGGCTCACACACACACACACACACACACACACACACACACACACACACATCTGAGTCAAAGTTAACACCCTTGTCTCTCC